>BQNB010155733.1:0-15356 GCA_026074375.1 Tanacetum coccineum
ATAAACCTATGAATTTCACTCAACCGTTGTTTTGATATTTTTAGCATGTTTATCTCAGGTAATTGAGCACCTTATGGCACGGAGTGGCACGGAGTGGCACGGACTTGAAGATGGCTAAACTGTTATCATTCAAACTTTATGTTTTCATGTAGATTTTGGGACCTCTGTTTGTAAAAACTCTGATGAAATAACGAATGATAACTAAATTTTCCAAAAACGTCTCTTTACCATTCGTTTTCTATGATTATGATTGTTGTACTATGAAATAATACCCCAGATTAGCTTTCGCTGCTATATATGTCAAAATGGGGGGTGTTATAGACACCACCGTTGCTGATTCATCTACACCACTGAGATTTGTTTATCCATCACTTGCTAGGACTCCACGGTGTAGCGAGGCCTATCTCCGTTGGAGGTCTGCCCCATTATATACCATGTATCCACTAACGACATCCGAGTCGTCAGCTGGGGATTCTTCTTTCGAGTTATCTGCTGGACCATCTCGCAAGAGATGTAGGTCCCCTGCTGCTACCGTGACTTCATTTATCTATGCTACGAGAGCTTTAGCTCCTTCTCGTGCTGATCTCCTTCCACCTCGCAAGAGGTTTAGGGATTCTATTTCACTAGAGGATAGTGTTGAGGAGGATATTGATACTGATGTGTTGGCAGACATTGAGGCTGATGCTACGGTTGATGAGGTTGTAGTAGATAGGGATGTTGAGGTTGGGGTTGATGCAGGTATTGGTATGGAGGTCGATGTTGGGATTGATGTAGAGGACGAGGTCGAGTCCAGTGATAGGGGTACTATGGAGGTTGGAGTAGATGTGGTTGCCGAGATTGATATCCCTGATGGTATGCTTATGCCCGATGCTGTGAAGCGTCTAGAGCAGGTTGAGGAGGGTTTGCAGGATATTTATAAGCATGTTATGGAGATACCTCTTTAAAGGATATAGGACATTGAGACGGGACAGAGAGAGTTAGATTCGAGGAGTTTGATTGTTGATGGGGAGAGAGCTAGTTTACTTGAGCAGGTTGCATCCTTGGAGAGGAGCAATGCGAGACTTCGAGGCACCGTGATGATGGAGAGTGCGAGAGCCGATAGGTTTCGGCGACGCATGAGCTTTATGGAGAGTGAGCTTAGTTAGATCTGTAGGTTCTGCTACTATGACGGGATGCGATTTAGGAGATTAGAGACATTCGCTGCGAGTCATTTAGGTTTTCGTCCATGATGTTGTGTATGGATTTTAGGCTAATAGTAGAGCCAGTTGATAGTGGTAGTATTAGCGTAAATCAAGTTCCATATTATGAGATGATTGTAACCGAACGATGCTTTTATATATGATATGAAAAGTTTGTTTTGATTTTCTCTTGTGTTCGTCTTTATTGCTATTTACTTGTTCTGGCAACACATGTTCTATTGTATTTTACTATATACACCTTATTTAGCATTTATAGTGGATATATCTCGTATCGAATCTCACCTTGTGCTATGCCTTGTGTATAGAACATGACTATCACTCGTTCTGGTATGACCTTAGAGGCAATCGAAGAACTCGTTAACCGAAGAGTGGAAGAAGCATCAGCTGCTTATGATGCGACCCGTGCTGCAAATGCTCTCGAGGCTAAAATTCAAAGCCAAAACGGCGATAATGGAAATGGTGGAAATGGAAATGATGGAGATGGAAATGGTAAAAATAGAAATGGTGAAAATGGAAATGGTGAAAATGGAAATCCAAATGAGAATAATAAGGGTGCTAGGCATGTTGCTCGAGAGCGTACATACCAAGACTTCATGAAGTGTCAACCACTCAACTTCAAGGGAACGAAAGGAGTTGTCAAGTTGATAAGGTGGTTTGAGAAGATGGAAATAGTGTTCCATATCAGCAATTGTTCAGAGAAATATCAAGTTAAGTATGCTACTTTCACCTTGTTGAAAAGTGCTCTAACTTGGTGGAACTCACATAAGAGGACCGTTGGAACTGAGGCTGCATTTGCCATGTCATGAAAAGAGCTCATGAAGTTAATGGCTAAAGTGTACTGCCCAAGAAATGAAATTAAAAAGATGGAGTCTGAGCTATGGAATTTGACCATGAAGAACAATGATTTGGCTGCTTATACTTAGAGATTTCAAGAGTTGACTATGATGTGCACCAAGATGGTCCTCGAGGAGGAGGATCGGGTTAAGAAATTAATTGGAGGTCTCCCCGATAACATCCAAGGGAATGTAATTGCTGTTGAACCTACAAGACTCCAAGATGCTGTTCGTATTGCCAACAATTTAATGGATCAAAAGTTGAAGGGTTATGCTACAAAAAATGCTGAAAATAAAAGAAGGTTGGAGGTCAACCAAAGAGACAACCATGGGTAGCAACCACCATTTAAAGGACAGAATGTTAGAGTTCAGAATGTGGCGAGAGCCCATTCGGCTAGTAACAATTTGAAAAGGAGATATGCCGGGCCTTTGCCTTACTACAACAAGTGTAAGTTACATCACGAAGGACCATGCACTGTGAAGTGTGGGAAGTGCAACAAGGTCGGGCATATGACCAGGGATTGTAAGAATGCAGTTGCTGTCCCAGCTACTCAGAGTGCTCCGATAGTGAATCAGATGGTTCCTACTTGTTTTGAGTGTGGGAGGCAGGGACACTACAATAATAAGTGTCCCAAGTTGAAAAATCAAAACCGCGGAAACAAAGCTAGGAAAAAGACCGAGGAAGCTAGAGGGAAGGTATATGTGCTGGGAGGAGGATAAGCTAACCCCGATTCAAACATTGTTACGGGTATGTTTCATCTCAACAACCATTATGCTTCCATGTTATTTGATTCAGGCGCCGACTCAAGTTTCGTGTTGACTACTTTTAGTACCTTGCTTGATATAACCCCCGATACCTTAGACGTTAGCTATGTTGTCAAATTATCCAACGGAAGAATCTCTGAAACTAATATCGTACTTAGAGGCTATACGTTAGGATTGCTAGGTCACTCATTTAATATTGTCCTAATGCCAGTAGAACTTGGTAGTTTCGACGTCATCATCGACATAGATTGGTTAGCTAAGGTGCAAAGGTGTAACGAAACATATAATATGGTGTAGAAAAAGAAAGGAATGGCTCAACAGGTTATTCTAGGGGATTTTACCCTAAGAATGAGAGTAATCAAGGGTTACACAAGAGTTAACTAACCAGTGTGGTTAGTTAATTTTATGACATGTAGGCTATTTGGTTTAATCCTAGAAATTTATCAGTTGAACATGTTCCTACATCTAAATCCATAGTACTAATCATTGCGGTCTCGAGTAATATACCAGGCCAAGTTCTAAAGTCCACTACATCACCGGCACACTCAATATTTTATGGAATTTTTAGGTAAACAATTGGAAACGGAATAGGCTTAATTCTCACAATATGTATCAAGGGTTATAGTGCGCTGGTTAATGTAACTAGTGATTTTTACAAAAGTCATGCTAATTTTTTTTATATTGGCCATTTTAAGCACTTTTAAGCATGTAACATGTTTATTTTGTAAAATAAGGACAAGTACGTTCTAATTCTCCATCTCCCCACTTAAATTATACAACGTCCTCGTTGTATAGATAAAACAATTAAAATAATAAGGGAAATAGAATTAGAACGAAAAACTCTCTGATGTTTTGCTAGTGATAATTCTCCAAGATGAGGTCTTGAGCAAAAAGTGTGTTGACTAGGGCTTCAACATGCCCGGATGAGTTCAACACATATCCTTTTCAGAATATACCATATCATAGTTTCAGCAAGGTCCTGCATAAAGGTTTAGAAGACAAGTGCAATTTCTATCTCGCTACAATGGTACAAGAAAACAATTAAACACACAACTGTACAGGGGTCAATACGCCGTATCCCAAACCCTAGGATACGCTGTATGGTTCCTGTAAAAACAATTAAATTACTAGAAATTAAATATTAAGTTTTTTTAAAACTGATAACGTCCAGACATCTTTATACGCCGTATCCATAGGGGTTTGATACGCCGTATAGAGTGTCTGGGAAGACAGACTCGTGCAACAAACAATTAAAATGCGACAAACAATTAAAATGACCGGGTTGTCTCCCGGGAAGCACTTTTGTTTCAGCTGGTCTTTAAGTTCGACCTTTTTCCTTCTCCTTTTTTATTCACCCTCCATAATTTGCTCGCACTTATCCCCGAGAGCGAACTTCTTCATAATCATTTGGCATGATGCGTACTTCTTGCAAAATTTCAGTCGCATTCGCGTGTGCATATGGCTAAGAACTCTTCACTATCTCCAATTATGTATTTGATCACTTCGACTTTGTCCACTCTGCATATTCCTTCGTTGGGCTGTTCATTATTTATTTTCTCAGAGTGGGGTGTGCCACTTAGATCCATGCCACCCAATTTGTCAGCGTCCTCATTATTCTTATTATGGTGGCTTTTATCCTTTTCGTTATTAACATTCAAATACGGTTTTAGGAATAAGTTGTTAGGAGGGTTCCCGTATTCATGCTCCTCCCATTCTTCATCGCTTGATACTTCATTAATTAATAGTCCTTCCTTATTTCCTATTTCTATCCAGGTATGCAATAGTGCGCGTTTAGTTGTCTCGTCCATTTTTTTGTGGTCTTTGAACCTTGAGTTCCTCTAAGGTATGAATTCGAGTGGATCACGACCTTCTTCATCATCGTCACCATTTATCATAATTGGTGACATGATAGGGGGTAAAATTTCTTGAAAAATTTCTTCACCAACTCTTCCCAAGTGGTAATATTTCCATCTCCCTCGTTCCTCCACCATTTTCTCGCGTCCTTCGAAAGCGAGAGAGGAAAGGCTTTCATGCGGAGTTGAAAAGGGTCCACACCGGCTATTTTGACCAGATCGAGTATTTCGAGAACTTTAGCGATATGACCGATCACATCTTCCTATTTTTACCCACTCCTTACCGCTGAAAGTGTTATTTTGTAGCTCAGTTAATAATTCCTTGCTGAATTCAAATCTCACGTTGCTTTCGGCTCTTGGTTCAGCAAGATTTTGTTCTGCTTGAGTTTCATTCAGCATAGGTTTTGCCATTATTCGTCAAACTGTTTCCTAAAATTAAGCACAAATAATAAGTAGGATGTGCCCTTTGGGAAGGGAACACATAAAACATAAAGTCAAAAATGAAAAATCGCGTCTGTTATTGTACCAGATGCCCAATACATCGTATTCAATTAATTAGAATACGCCGTATAGGTCTGTTGAATGCTAGTACGCCGTATTGTTTTCACATAATACGCGTATTGTTTAGAGAACCAGATCGTCGTTTAGACTGCAGAATTCAATACGCTGTTCTGGGTAGAAGGGTTGATACGTCATATCCAACTGGTGGATACGGCGTATCAGGTGATCAGTCAGAACATAATACTTTTACAAACAATTAAATGCGGGAATTTAAACAAACAATTTAAACACACGATGCAAATAAATACAAACAGAATTAAATAATCAGATTACACTAAGCTAAATTAATTAATGGTTAGAAATACTAATAAGAATAACGTTTAATTAATTCACACCCCGACAGCGGCACCGAAAAACCTGATTGCTTGTCGTGTTGGGTCAATTATTTGATTATCAAGTTTTACATTTATATTTAGCCGACAAACCTAAACAACACTTTAACGGGCAGTGTACCGGTTTCAAGATGGAGTTTCGTAAGTAGGGTGTCGAACACTAAGAGTGAAACATTAATCCTATATTCTATCAGTATTTTAATTAGTCTATTACTGGTTAAACCTATGCTATATACGTTGTCTAATGATATGGGGGGTTTTCAGCCTGAGAGACTGGCACAGGTTTGGTGGTGACAAATATCAATTCAATAAACAATAAACACAAAAGAAGAAAATTAGAAGATAGAAAAGCGGTACAAGCCAAATGATAGAAAACTGTATTAGCCATATTATCAGTTCAATGTTGGTTTGTTTGTTTTAGTGCAATGATTTACTTATCTCAAACATTACGTTCTAATGCATGATAACTTTAGTTACAACTTTAAGGTTATTATGGTTATCAAATATCGACCAACGTAAACAACAATAAAACTATAAAATAATGAGGCTTCAATTATGTGGTGGTATATGTGAAACTTTCGGAACAAAAGTATCTTTGGGCTGGATCCTCCTAACAAGGCGTCCATCTATGAAGATATTATTTCACGTTCTTTTTTTTGGATTAGATATAAATGTAAAACGTCTTTTAGTTGGATAGATTGGCGTAAAAACCCTTATATTATAACTTTGTAATTTCTAGCTTCTTGCTAGTTTTTTAATAAATCAGCCGTTAAAAAAAAATAAGGCTTCAATTATGTGACACAGTGAGATCAATCTTGTCTCATTCCAACTGTAATATTAATCTGGATCTTTATAAAAATTTAATTATTTCTTCCCAAAAGGAAAAAAGAACATGTACAACTTTAGAAACAAGCCTCTTATAACATGGGAGAGTAGGGTCACGTGACACACATTTTTTTGGCACGTTGATATGTGAGAATAACAGCTGACTTGCACATGCCTCACTGATATTTTTCATTAGCAACTATTATTATTTCAATTCGTATTTATGAATCACCCATACCTACCAATCATTCATAAAACATTAATTACCAAAATTCCAACAAAATCAAGACTGTATTATGATATGTGTGGTGGTACTTTTTGGCCCATCCAAAAGGTATAAAAAAAAATAACAACCTTCACTCACTTTGACCATCTGTACACCACATGTTTTTAATCAGGTTTGTTTCGTGGTTTTTTGTTAGTTTAATACTTTTGACTTGTCAAACTTTATATTTTTTGTTTCGCACTTTTCGTTTCCCAGTTTTTTTGTTCTTTTTTTAACAATTTTGTTTATGTTATAAAACTGTGAAACGGAAAGTGCGGAACAAAAACCGTAAAGTTTGACAAGTCAAAAATATTAAACTGGCAAAAATTTCTGAACAGAAACTGATAAAAAACTACGTTGTACTGTTGTTTCTTTGCATTCCAACAAACTAACTTTCTACCAAGTATTTGACATGCACATGAAGTACTTTTGTTTATATTATGCACATAAGATTGTTAAGAAACTGAATATCATCGAGTAGCAGTTAAATACATCGGAGACCCAATCATATTTCTAAATAAGGTCTCATTTACTGATTTAACTAAAAATGTATCTGTACCAAGTTTGTTTGAGGTACCGATTATAGTTTTAACCGAAGAACTATCAGAGATTTCATATTTCTTTAATATATCTCTGGTGTATTTTTCTTGACAAATGTAGATTCCTTTGTCATCCTGTTTGATTTAAAGTCGAAGAAAATAAGTGAGTTCCCCCATCATACTCATCTCAAATTTCTTTGTCATCAGTTTTACTGTTTACAAAGCTTATAATTTATTGAGCAAAATATGATGTCATCCACATATACTTGGACAAGAAGTACATCTCCTTTGGTTTTGTAAATAAACAAAGTGCTGTCAAATTTCTCTCTGACAAACGTGTTCATAATGAGGAAAGTAGATAAAGTCTCATACCATGCACTTGGTGCTTGTTTCAGTCCATAAATGGTTTTGTCAAGTTACAAACATATAAGAAAAAAACTCACTAGCTTTTCAAAACCAGGAGGGTTCTTGAACAAAACTCCTCATTTGTTTTCCATCCATGAAGGCACTTTTGACATCTATTTGGAAAACCTTGAAGTTCATGTAGGTAGCATACGCAAGAAATATCCTGATGGCTTTCATTCTTGCAACAGCTGCAAAAGTTTTATCATATATTATTCCTTATTCTTGCATATAACCCTGAGCAACAAGTCTTGCTTTGTTTCTGATAATAGTTTCATGTTCATCTTTCTTGTTCCCGAAGATTTGAGCCAATAATGGTTTTACCTTTTGGGGCAAAAACAAGTATCTGAACTTTGTTTCTATAAAACTGATTCGGTTCTTCTTGCATTGCATCAACCCACCCTGGATGCTTCATTGCCTCTGAGACCTTTTTTAGGTTCAATCTCATAAAGAAAGTTAGCAAATAAACATTCATGAGCAGAAGCAGCAGTGAGCTTGGCAACCATACTTCTAGTAAGCATGCCTTTAGTAGGTTCACCAATAATATTCACAAGTTTAATATGTTGTTCTCTTGACCATCTATCCTGAGGATACTGGTTTGAATTTGAACTTGTGAGTGCTTGGTGAGTGATGGGGGACTGAGATATATAAGAGATTGAAACTTAATACTGAGTATTCTGGGATCTCTGAATGATCTCCAGTGAAAGGTAACTCAATGATGAAGTCATCGGTTACTTGGTCATCTGTTCATTTGAACACCATGTTCACTTGTATCCTTCAGTGTTGATAAGGTCAGGAGGGAACCTTGAGATTCCTCAGTGTGAGGTGTAATTTGTTTAGTAGGAACAATAACTTAGGGGGACATTTTAATAATTGACCAATTCAGTTATAGAATGATTATGAGATGTGATGTAGTATGAAATATCAGAATTAGTTTGATACTATCTAGAGGGATCATATTCATGAAGGTATTCATCAGGAGGATATCTTGATGAATCATTTATCCTAATTTCATTTACTAAGGTGTTGGAGAACCTTATGGCTTCCATACTCTCATCAAAGGTAACATGAAATGTTTCCTCTACTCGTTGTCTCCTAATGTTAAAGACTCTAATGGCTTTAGAGACAAAAAAAATCCTAGAAAGTATCTATCATCAGCTTTTGCATCAAATTTGCTTAGATGATCCTTCTGATTATGAATAAACACTAGACATCCAAATAAATGAAAGTAGCTAATATCAGGAATCTTTTTCCTAAATATCTCATAAGGAGTTTTATCATGTCTTTTGACAATGATGGATCTATTCTGAGTGTAGCGGGCAATTCTTACTGCTTTAGTCCAGAAGTGTTTGGAGAGTACTGAACCATTCAATATTGTTCTAGCAACCTCAATAAGAGTTTTATTCTTCCTTTTAGCCACACCATTTTGTTCTGGTGTGTGAGGATAAGAGAAGTTCTGAGAAATTCCTTTCTCATCACAAAAACTCTTAAGTTCCTAATTCCCGAACTCAATCTCATTATCAGTTCTGATTTGTTTAACTTATACATCATTTTGATTTTCATCATTCTTGATAAAGGACATTATTGTTTCTACTGCCTGACTATTCTTTTGAGAAAATAAGCCCATGTGTACCTTGAGTACTCATCAACAATAAAGAGGGTGTATTTCTCATGATTGATGGACATTGGACTGACTGGTCCAAATAGGTCCATGTGAAGTAAGTGGAGATACTTTTTGATTGAGAAATTTTATTTTGTTTTGAAAGAAGCCCTCTTATGTTTTCCTTTTCACATGTTGAGCATGGTTTATCTTTTAAGTAAACAAGTGAAGGCAAACCATGGACTTTGTTTTGTTTTGCAAGTTTGCTGATATTTTTAAAATTTATGTGTGATAGCCTTTTATGCATAGCCAATTGACACTCTCAGAGGCTTTGGCATAGAAACAAACCCAGTAGAAGTAAGTAATGATATGTCAAGTACATAAACATCATACATCATTTCTTCTAGGTGCTATCAGGACAATTTCTTTGTTAACATTAAAGATTGTTCCTTGCTTATCATCAAATTATACAATGTATTTAGCATCACAAAGTTGGCTAATGCTAATTAGATTGTACTTTAGACCATTTACAAATGCTACTTTAGTGAAAATAATACCCCCCACAGTTTATTGAACCATATCCCTCAATAATACAAGATGAGTTATCACCAAACACTACCTTAGGACCTGGTTGCTCTACATATTTATGCAGATAACTCTTAACACTAGTCATACTCCTTGAGCATCTACTGTCCAGGTACCAAATGGTCTCCCTGATGTGTCTCTTTCTCATGGTGATGTCGATCCATTCACCATTGCGAGCATGATTCTTTCCCACAATGAGCTCATCATCAGCTAGAGCCATTAGTACATTAACCTTTGTTACTTCCTCATCATCTGAAACCTCTTACTCATCCTAGTCAAAAGTTTTAGCAACTAAACCTTTGTTCTTTGGTTGAAAGTTCTTTGGGGTCTGAGAAGTGGAGGGAATGGCTTCGGCCCCCTTATATATCTGGGACCGCCGTTTCCTGACAGGCTGTTTTTCAGCTCCTATAAATAGTGGGTCACCTCCAACTATTTTCACAACCCTTTTGCACGAATTTCTTTTAGTTCTTTCTCTCTCTAGATCTCACTAAATCTCTCTAAATCTTTGGATCATTTAAATTGTTTTATTCTTTGTTTTAAATTGTTCCAATTTCTACTCTTTCCTCTTTCCCTCAAGTGCAATAGAAGAACTTCGGTCATTTCAAGATCCGAAAGTTATGTAGTCTAGTTAGTCCATTTGTTGTATCATTTGTTACATATAGATCGAAGCCATAATGTCTTCCAAATATTTAGTAGTGTGTAGATCCAAATGATGTATTATTTGGGTGGGTTTATTGTGGGTTGGTTAGTTATTTAAAATTTTTTTGTTTTTTTGGGCCTTTAAAATATACATTCGTGTAGTTGGTAGATTGGGTTCTAGCTAAGATTAGGGAATCGGACATCATAGTTAGTGTCGGAAAATAAGGTAAGCGACGCGGTTTTTTAATCGGTGTGTTTTAAAGCCATAAAACACAAGGTTTGTTATGTTGGGCCATAAAACATAACGGGCTTGTTGTACCTCGACGAAGGACTCGACATCTGAGCTTAGTGTTGGGGAAAATAATATAAGCATTTGGGTATTAAGTTTTCTCCGCGAAAGGGAGCTTGTTGATTGTGAAGTAACTCTCGAGTTGGATACTCAGGGAGTGGAGTAGGGTGAAGAGGAGCTTTGTGACCAAACCACTATAAATCATTGTGTCTGGTTTGCATTTTTTTTTACCTTTCTCTTTACTTATGTCTTTACATTTATGCTTTAACTATTACCACTTGCATTGTGCTAAAGATTGTGTGAATTGTTGTCTATGTTTGGATGAACATTGGACTGACTGGTCCAAATAGGTCCATGTGAAGTAAGTGGAGATACTTTTTGATTGAGAAATTTTATTTTGTTTTGAAAGAAGCCCTCTTATGTTTTCCTTTTTCACATGTTGAGCATGGTTTATCTTTTGAATAAACAAGTGAAGGCAAACCAAGGACTTTGTTTTGTTTAGCAAGGTTGTTTATATTTTTAAAATTCAAGTGTGATAGCCTTTTATGCATAGCCAATTGACACTCTCAGAGGCTTTGGCATAGAAACAAACCCAGTAGAAGTAAGTAATGATATGTCAAGTACATAAACATCATTCCTTCTAGGGGCTATCAACATAATTTTCTAATTAGCATTGAAAATTGTTCCTTATTTGTCATCAAACTGAACAATATACTTATCATCACAAAGTTGACTGATGCTAATCAGATTGTATTTCTAACCATTACAAAAGCAACTTTTGAGAAAGCTATACCACCACAGTTTATTGAACCATATCCCTCAGTAATACAAGATGAATTATCACCAAATACTACCTTAGGACCTGGTTGCTCCACATATTTATGCAAATAACTCTTAACACTAGTCATACTCCTTAAGCATCCATTGTCCCCTGATGTGTCTCTTTCCCATGGTGATATAAATCCATTCACCATCTCTTGTATGATTTTTGCCAACAACAAGTTCAACATCAGCAAGAGCCATTAACACATTAACTTGTACTTCTTCATCATCATATGACACATCTTCCTCATCCCACTCAAAAGTTTCAGCAACTAGACCTTTATTTTTGTTTATAAAGATTTAGGAGCCTAAGTAGTAAAGGTCCAACCTCAAGCAATGCAAGTTTAGCCTTGACCTTCTTGTACTCATTGTTACAATCTTTTTGAATCTTTTGATCAGTTTGATTACTTTGAAAATTTTGAGTATACTGAATAAGTTTTAGGGGTAAACTTTGGTTGAAATTTACTTGGCTCTGATGGAGTGTTTAAACCTTAGGATTTGTAAGAGAGGACTAAAGTTTTTGAAAATCAATCTTTAGCAAAATGACATGTTTTTCAACATTTAAAAAATACAGTGTTTTTAGATGCTTTTGTTCTAGTAAATTTGTTTCTTTTTATAAAATGTTTTGACCCAACAAAAAGGGCTCTTTCATGAAATTCAACATCTACATCCCTTAAGTATTCCTCACTATTTCTCTCATCAACCTCATCATCAGAGTTCTTTTGAAAGTCTTGAATAATAACATTAGAGAAAAAAAGCAGTTGATATAGGTGCGATTATGGGTGCAGTTATCAAGGCTTTTTTGGACTCATGTTATCTACTAAAGATTAGGTTATCTTCATAGAAAAACCTCCCATAAATGTCAACCAAGTCAAGAGTCTGAATGTGATTGGCGTTTTTTAACCCTTGTGAGAAATTTAACCATTTATCAGGAAGACTATTCACAAAACCAATAATGTTTCGTGTTTAGATAGTTTAACACCATCATTAGAGAGCTCATTGAGTAAAGTCTTATTACGGGTATAGGTATGAGACATACTTTAAGAGGGTTTAGCTCTTAAGGTATTATACTCAAGTTTTAGACCTATCATCCGATTTTCATTGGTATCCAACATGCCTTTAAAGTTGTGAACCAGGTCAGTCCATGTTTCTCTAGTTGTTTCATAGCTAATGACTAAATCCATTATACTATCTCATAGACATGATATAATGATGCTTTTAAGGCATTGGTCTTGATTGAACATCCTCCTCTCATCATTTGACCATTATGCTTTAGGTTTTGGTGCACCTTCAGCGATCTTAGGTTGGAAAAGACCATCCTTAATACATGTAATGTAGTAGGGTTTTATTCCAGTTAAGTAGCAAAGCATGCACTTTTTCACTTATTGAATTTACTAACTTCAAGTCGAGGAGCAATGGCAGAATAACTACCTCCTTTTTTATCGACAAGTTGGGGTACATTACTTTCAGCCATGGTAGGATCCAGATTTTAAAACATGTTAATACAAATAAACCGGTTTTAAACAAAACGTTTTTACAATCAACTTAGACCTAGGTTTTATTAATGACAAAACATAACCATTCTAACTCACCATTCTTCTCAAACCTCTTATCATCTCAAAACCTGATCTCTTTACATCTCCCATCTTTTTAGAAAAACACATGCAAACTGAAAAAGTACAGCAAACCTTTTAAACCCTAACCTTACACAAAATCCATCTTACACTCTATATTTAATTATTCTTTATGTATAAATCAAGATGCAGGCCAATCCAAGTAACATCTTCATAAGATTACACAAGATTTAGCAAAATCAAAATTCGGATTTAGTTTACTGTTTGCCGTCCCCTTAGTTTGCAAGCCAGTGCCATGGTAAACAGCACGGAAGACCGGCCTACAGTAAAATGTTTGCTATAAATACAAACCATTTTCTCATGTTTTTGACACATAATTCGCATTCTCACTAATATCTCTCTAATTAACTGATCATCTTCTCTCTCTCTCTAGCATCTCTTTCTAAATCTTGTGTAGGTAATTCACTTCAAGAAAGGAATTGCCAAATACGCGAAAGTTTCAAGCACGCCTCAAAAGTGTCTTGATCTTGATTCTTCTTACTTCATTCAAGAGATCATCTTGCTGTGATTTATTGTTGTATTGTTAGTTGTACATCAAGTGTAGTTGTGTTATTATCGATTCTCGTGTGTGAGAAATTCGGTGATCATCTTTGTAACCTATAGAAGTGTACCATTGTTGTGAGGCTTCTCCGCCAAGTGAAAGGAGCTCGGTGACTAGTGTTTAACAAACTCTCGAGTAGGTGACTCGGGGAGTGGAGTAGGGCAAGGAAGGTGTCCTTGTAGCCGAACCACTATAAATACTTGTGTCCCGGTGAAATCTTTCTACACTCTATTTTCTCTTTACTTTTACATCTCTTACTTCTTAATTATCAAACATCAATATCTAGATCACTTCACTAAAAGTTTCAAACAAAGTGTTCAACAAGTTTTAAAAGGCCAAATATTTTAGAAAACTATTCAACCCCCCTTCTAGTTTTCCACAATTGGCATCAAGAGCTAGGTTACCAAAGTTTTAAAATAAATTGTATTTTAAATCTTTAAACGATTATGGATTCGGAAAACTACAAAGAAGGTCAATCTATGCAACGACCACCTCTCTTCGAAAGGTCAATCTATGCAACGACCACCTCTCTTCGAGGCAAATTGTTTTATATATTGGAAAAACCGTTTTGAAACTTACGTGAAGTCTAAGGATATTGATCTTTGGTATATCATAGCTTATGGTAACTACAAACCTACCATCAAAGACAAGGATGGCAAGGATGTTGTTACACCATATGAAAAACTTGATGAAAATCAAAAGAAAATGCTTTCCAAAAATGATGAAGCTAAAATGGTTTTATACAATGCTTTACCTAAAAAGGAATATGAAAGAATTTTCATGTGTGACACGGCTCAAAATATTTGGGATTCTTTAATAACTACTCATCAAGGTAACAAACAAGTTAAAGATAATAAAATAGATCTTTTTGTTCAAAAATATGAGGAGTTTACAATTACCGATGATGAAACCATTGATTGTGCCTTTTCTAGATTTAATACCATTATTACTTCTCTTAAAGCACTTGATGAATCCTTTTCAAGTCGTAACCATGTTAGGAAATTCTTGAGGGCTCTTCCATCAAAATGGCGACCAAAGGTAACGGCGATAGAGGAATCCAAAGACTTGTCAAAGCTATCTCTAGACGAACTTGTTGGCAACCTCAAAGTCTATGAAATAGTTCTTGAAAAGGACTTGGAGATTGCAAAGAACAAGAAAGAAAAGTACAAGTCTCTCGTACTCAAAGCAAGACAAGTCTTGAGTGATGATGATACATCTTCCTCGGATAGCAATGATGAGGAATATGCAATGGCCGTAAGGGATTTCAAGAAATTCTTTAAAAGAAGAGGCAAGTTTGTCCGACAACCCTATGACGACAAAAAGAACTTCTGAAAAATCAAGGAAGATAAAAAGGAAGAACGAAGATGCTTCAAGTGTGGTGATCCAAATCACTTTATTAGTGATAAAATGCATTCGTTGTTAGAAGTTGGAGCGATAGTGGAGATGACTCAAAGAAAGAAGAGATTTGTCTCATGGCTCACTCAAACGAGGTTCTATTCGATAATCTTTACTATAGTAGTTCATCTTCAGATAATGAATCTAGGGAAAATGAGTATGACAAACTTGGTCAAATTAGTCTTAAAATCATTAACAAAAACAAATATCTAAAGGCTAAAAATGAATCACTCAGAAAGACCATTAACGAACTTAAAACCAAGCTAGACACATTAGA
>BQNB010155734.1:0-15356 GCA_026074375.1 Tanacetum coccineum
GAAAAGCGTTTTCTTCCTTTTCTCCCCAATCAAATTTGATTCCCTTCTGAGTAAGCTTCGTCATTGATTTAGCAATCTTAAAAAATCCTTCAATAAACCTTCGATAGTAACCAGCAAGACCTAAAAATTAGCAGATCTCTATCGGTGTCTTAGGAGATGCCCAATCTTTGATAGATTCTATCTTGGTTGGATCCACATGAATACCTCTGCTATCAATGACATGACCGAGAAATTTTACCTTCGAAATCCAAAATTCACATTTTGAAAACTTGGCATACAACTTCTCCTTCTTAAGCAATTTTAAAATTGCCTTAAGATGTTCTTCGTGCTCTTTGTTGTCCTTTGACTAAATAAGTATGTCATCGATGAAGACAATTATAATATTATCCAAGTAGGGCTTGCATACTCGGTTCATGAGGTCCATGAATACCGCAGGTACGTTTGTTAGCCCGAATGGCATGACCTGAAACTCGTAATGACCATACCGAGATCGGAATGCCGTCTTTGGAATATCTTGATCTCGTACTCTAAGCTGGTGATAACCCGATCTTAAATCTATCTTCGAATAAATACTGGATCCTTGGAGTTGATCAAATAAATCGTCGATCCTTGGGAGTGGATAATGATTTTTCATTGTCAGCTTATTTAACTCACGGTAGTCAATGCACATCCTGAATGACCCATCCTTCTTTTTGACAAACAAGACCGGGGCTCCCCAAGGTGAGGAACTGGGTCTTATGAAGCCTTTGTCGGAAAGCTCTTGCAGTTGTTCCGACAATTCCTTCATTTCGAACGGTGCCAATCGCTACGGTGCTCAAGCTACGAGCGCGGCTCTTAGAATTAAGTTGATCTGGAATTCCACTGGTCAAGCCGGAGGAAGACCCGGAAAGTCCTCGGGAAACACTTTAGGAAAATCTCGGACGATTGGTACATCCTTAAGTTGCTTTCCTTTCGACTTGTCCTCCTCTTTCTTGGCGGATATATGTGCCAAAAAAGATCTGACATCCTTTTGCCATGTACTCTTGAGCCTTTGAACATGAGATAATGGAAAAACCGAGATTCTCTCCCGTCGTTACTTTCGTTACCACGAAAAATTAGGGTTTCATTCCCATAGGGAATTCGAACAAGTTTCTCATCACACACGATTACGGCGTGACACCTTCTTAACCAATCCATGCTGATAATAACATCGAAACTACCCAGTTCTACGGGCATTAGATCTATGTTGAACGGATGGTTTAAGAAATTTAAAGTGCAACCCCGCATAATAGTGTCTACCCCGACTATTTTCCCGTCAGCTAATTCTACATCGTAACTATTTTCTAATGGAGTTTGGGCGATGTCAATCAGGGAACTAAACGCAGAAGATATAAAGCTTCTATTTGCACCAGTGTCAAATAAGATAGATGCATAGTGGTTGTTTAAGAGGAACATACCCGTGATGACATTGGAGTCCGGGTCCCTCGATGCATTCCCTTTGACCTTTAGGTTCCACAACTCGATTTCTAGTTTCTTGACTTCACCCTGCGGACAATACTTATCCATCATCTTCTTCTTGAGTACTTCCTAAGTCATTGAATATGCATCAGGACCTAAGGTTTTTATCTGACTATTCCACCAAGTCAAAGCAGCCCCTAACAGAGTGCAGGTGGTAAACTTAACCTGATTTTCAATGGCACAACCACTGATATTAAAGACTGATTCCATCTTTTTGATCTACCTGGTTAAACTGACAATGCCTTCAGTCCCTTTGAAGTTCGAAGGTTGGCATTTCATGAAGACAGCATAGAAACAAGGGCGCGTAGTTTGCACATTCCTTTGGTTATCCCCGTGCGAACTGTGGATTCCATCTCTATTGGTAGAGTTTCGCAGAAGAGTTTGATCAATCATAGCTTAGACAGATTTTAGAGTCATGTTGTTTGGGTTGGTGTTGTTAGGTGAGGTATTCGGTCCTCGTCTTGTCACAGGTGCCATGATTCGTCTAAATAACAAGAGACAAAACGTGAGGTCATAATCATGACGAGATATACAATAATTTACAGATGAGACAACAACACAAGAGCGGTATATAGTACAACATAATGTCACCCATCTCTCGCCTCATGTCTCTCATCACCCGGAGAGTCTCTATTATCTGTGCCTGACGCCTACAGTCAGTCTCTCGAAGCTCTGCCATCTCAGCTTGTTGCATCTGGGAGCGAGTCTTATGTACCTGGTGCTATGTCTGAATAAGAGTACCCTGTAACTGTAGTTGTGTATGATGTGCATGGAGCTGGGACTCGTGTGCATATACATGCTCACGGTGTGTCTGAAGCTCATAATGGACCGCCTGACTCAATCCTATTGCATGAGCCCAAGCCTCTCGGGAAGCATAGGCCTCCTCCTCCACAATAAGTACCGTCTCCTGGAGAGTCATCCTATCCCCCATAAGTAAGTCGACCCGCTACGAGTCCATAGTGACTCGTTGTGCTATGCGAGTCCTACTATCCTGAGCATCCTCTAGTAGAGCATATAAGTCTTGCGTATCATGCTCATGGAGCTCAGCAAGCTCTGTAACCCTAGTATTGACCTCTCCCACAGTCATAGGTGCTATCTCAGGAACTGCCTCTGCCGGATCCACCCAAGTATCCCTAATACCATACCCAACCTCTCTATTCCCTCATCATCTCTCTTCAGCATCTAAGGTACTGACAAACTCATAGTCTACCCATCGACCTCCAGTAAGTCTAGCAGTATAACTCTCCCCGACCTCATACTTAGAGCCTAGAGCAAACAAGCACAACCTATTACGAGGTGGCTGCTCGGACTCAGGAACATCATCCTTACGGTCAACAAGTGGTGGTATGTATAGAGATGGTGGTAGTGGTGGTAGTGGAGGTGATGGTAATGCGGCAGTGACCGCATCAACAAGGGCCTAACTAGAGGCTATCCTGAGTGTTTGGATTTGGGTTGGACACCCAGATAATAGTAGTAATGGTGATGGCACATGTGGTGGCGATGAATGTGCATATGGAGTCGTGTACCTAGCAAGGCGCTCCCCTGCAGAGGGTGGTGATAGTGAGGTAAGTGGTGATGGTGGTGGAGTATGTATGGCTAGAAATCTCTCAACCTCTGCCTCTGGTGGAAGGGATATGGAAGCCTGAAGCCGGACAGTAATCCTAGCTCCAGTAATAGTAATGTCAGTGGAGGGTGGTGGTATAATAGGCTCTATTCCCTCAGGTGGGGAAACAAGCTCAATAGTAGGTACAATAATAGCAGAGTCGGCCGGAGCTAAGTGATCCTCCTCCTCATCATCCTCCTCATCTTCCCCATCCTCATCATTGGCGTCATCCCCAGATGAATTGCCGTTATCATCATCTCCATCCTCTCCCTCGTCCATGGGATAGTCAACCGGACCATCCTCGGTCTCATCATCCTCATACTCCTATGGATCCTCCTCGGGATCTGACTCAGTAACATACCCTGGTGACTCAGTAGTAGGTGAATCAACATGAGGTAATAGCTGCTCCTCAACCGAAAACGCATGCTCATCCTCCAATGGTATATACTCAGGGTATATAGGTTCTGGCACGTAGTCAGGGTCATGTGGCTGTATGAACATAGGCTCACGCTTATCTTCGTCCTGTGGTACTGGTGGTGTCTGTGGCTCCTCGTCCGTTAGGTCCCTAGCAGTAGAACCTCTCTCCATTCTCATTAGTCTATAGCCTGAGAGTTGGAGTAAACACAACCTCTATTCGAGGTTGGCTGCCTCAGACTCGGATATTTATAACATCCTGTGTTTTCAAGACATTAAGCGAATTTGATAAATCTAACTAATTATTTTTAGTGTCTACCGATTTACTTGTAATTAATCATGTATTAAGTAAAATCGCGTAAGCTAAAAATTTACGTTCAATGTAAACGGGCATCAAACAATTAAGCGTTTACATCAATCAAGTATTAAATAATTATTTTGAGAATAATTATGGTCTTTGTTCATTGTATTTTTATGGGTTGCGTAAATTGGCTACGTTTCGTGATAAATTACGTTTAGGCATTCCCGGAACCACCAAAACTTTTCTACGCTTCAACAAATACCCACATTTATACCTAATACATAAAAACTATAAAAATATATCATATATATCCTCTTGTGGCCGGATATGATTCATTTCATACAAAAAAATAACATAAAACCTTATAAGTGGTCTTTGTACTACAATACTTCATTAAACCTAGCCCTACTTTGTTTCCATGACCAAAGACCATGACCAAGTCTTCCTTAAGACCCTCTCTTTGTCTCCAAGACCAACTATTGCATACTTTTGACTAAGCTAACTCATATATACTAGTATACACATAAGAGAAATCATACATATGCAAAACACTTGGTAAAAATCACAAAAACTCCTCCTTTGTGCTCTAGCCAACCCACGGCTCAAACACCCCTTTGTACCAAATCCATATCAAATTTTCTACCACCTATACACATCTACATACATCATTCTTAAGACATTCTAAGATGTTTCCAAGCATTGGCTAACCATTTTCAAGTGTTGAAGCAATAAATCAAGATTAGGGTTTTGCTTTGGAAACTAGGGTTTTCTTGGTTATAATCTTGGGTTTAAAGTCTAAACAAGGGTTTAGCACTTACTTGTCATCATCATACATCATCCCATTAAGGTTATCTAAAGCCTTTAACTTTTCATTTATATGATTATATTATATATGTTATGTTTTATGTAGTTGAAAATCACCAGAAGGACCCATGTATAACTTGTAAACTTGGATTTTTCTTGTAAATATAGTTTTATGAACTTGTACACCTGTTGTATGGATGATAATATGAAGTTATAAATGGATACATAAGTGTTTTACAATCTTGGTTAAGCTTAAAAATTATTAATGCAAAATTAGGGTTTTTAATGGTTTACTTAGAAAGCTACAAGTAAAAGATGTAAATGACTTTGTAAACTTGTTAATATTGTTTCATGGACTTTTGTACATGTCATATGAATGATAAAAAGTTGTTATAAGAAAAGTATAAGACTTACACACTATGGGTTTATGTGTAAAATAATTTTGTATAAAGTAGTGATTAAAGTATACTTATGAAGATTATGGTTTAAAAGTGATATTATGGACTTAATGACTTGGACAAATGGACAAATTTTGGACTTATGGACTATATAATATATATGATATAGTATATTAAGAGTGTGGGAAAAACTTGTGGAAATTACTTAGTTAAAAAGTATATAAAACAAGTTTAATAAATAAGTAAATATATAGATATTAGGGGCGTTTCTGGAATCGAATTCCAAACAGTGGATATTATGTTTTATAAATATTCTACATCTCGTAACGATTCCGAAAAGGTAAGAAACTTGTCAAACGGATAAATAACGAAAAAGTTACGCTAATTACGAGTTATACGTAAATTAAACGGATTATAAAATAACTTTTATAAAAATTCTTATGAAACAGCAAGTTGGATATTTTTAACAAATAAAACACATTTTTAGGATTCTAAAATGATAAGAATCATGATTTTTCAATTAATAATGAAGAAGTTATGAATTTCGCAAGTTTTCGGTAATTAAAAGTTTATAAAAATAACTTTATAAACTATGAACAGTAAAAACACTACTATTCCCATGACAGCAACTTTTATTTTTTTAAACCTTATAAATTGATAGAATTTTCAACTAACGAAGAACGATGCTAGAAAGAATCGCTAAAAAGTAGACAATAACGAATAAAATACACGTTTAACTGGTTTTAACGTATAACTAAAACTATAAAAATAACTTTATAACTGGTGTGAACAGTAAAAAGTACTGTTCATCAGAGGGTCAAAAATATGAAAATGTCAAATTATGATAACTCGTCCTAATACGAAAGCGTGGGCATAAGAAACGTCAAAATCGGGCTTAAAACGCGAAAGTTACGCCAGTTTTACTACAACGGTAATTATAAACGTTTTTAACTAATAAACCCAATCTTTCCAAAATAATTAGATGTGATTAAGTAGTAAAAGAAATATATGTGGTTTGTCAATTACTATTATTACTATGGAGTTTCATAATGAGGCTCTGTCGGGGTGCGTACGACGATTTGTTGGATTTACATTTAAATGTCCAGCTCCTCATACGTTCACTACAATTTACCTCTTAATTATGATATTCCCGAAATTGATAGTAAGATGTAACTAAACATAGCCTGTATAATGATGTTATGTTTAATCGAGGTAGCATGGTACAAAAATTGACCTTGAAATTAAGATAGTTTTGCATCTGACGATTTGCGTGACGCGTTATCTGTGATATTTGGATTATCAGAACTCAAGGTGAGTTCATAGCCCCATATTTTTACGATTTCAATGATTTATAACTTTGGGGTGGAAACATGCTTTGTTTTATAAATTGGACGCAAGTGTATATTTTATATTGATTTACAAGTATGCGCTACGTAGCTATAACCCAAGTTGTGCCCCATTATCATGAACTGTCAATTGCATAGATGTAGTTGTGAATTACATTATGTGAGCGCGAATGTTATGAATAATCTATTTGGGATTGACCATCCCGTTCGGGTGACTAGCTATCACCGGGAACGAACGTATAGCATTCGGATTTTGGGATTTTCCAGGTTAAACACTAATCGGCAGAAATTGCAATATATTTAATATTGCGAGAAATGATAGTTGAGCTTACAGTGTCATGAGCTTATGTAAATGTAATCGGGTTTTGTGAGTCTGTCATGTGTTGCATTATCACGGTGAAATGTCTTGTGGTCCTGCATATTAAGATATATCGAAACCAAATGAATTCACCAACTTTATTATTGACGTTTTAAAGCAATTTTTTCAGGAGATCAGTAAGCATAAGGTCCAAGGATACATTGGTGATTTTGTATTGGTTAATGTCATACTAAAGAATGGTTGTGATTATGTTTGGGAAACACATGTGTTGTGAACCAGTATCTTTGTATTAATAATAAGGAACAAGTTAAAGCTTTCGGCTATTTGTATCCAAATATTTGTTAAACCAATGTATCATTTTTAAAACGACTTTTTGGACCCCCCCCCCCCCCCCCCCGCCCGCGCCCCCCCCCCCCCCCCCCCCCCCCCCCCCCCCCCCCCCCCCCCCCCCCCCCCCCCCCCCCCCCCCGTTCTATATATATCTTGTGTTATTGATCTGAAAAGTAACACGCCCCGAATATTCTTATTCCACTACTACCCAATTTGGGGGTGTTACAGATTGGTATCAAGAGCCAAGGTTATAGAGAACTAGGTCAAATGTTTTTTTTTGCTGGACTATAACCGATTTCAAACATTGCATTCATACAAAGGGGTTTTTACGTGACACAACAATTTGTTGCATTATAAGTTAAACTAAATGCATTCATACTTTATAAACGTGTTATAATATAATACGATACATGCAATAAGAGCCCTTATATAAAATACTCATATAAGTTATTTACTGCTGGTCACAGAAGACCATGTGATCTGATCCGCAGTTTACCTATACTTCCTGTTCACATTGGAGGTCACGATCTATTGAGTATATCAATCTAAGGATCCTTACGAGTAGGCTGCCCTATAGTTGCTGGAGCAGGCACCACGTTCCTTCCAGAGTATGTACCCAGTTCTCCACTGAGATGGAAAAAAAAAAGATCATGTACATTACAAACCAAGCCTGAGCACCCAAAGGACTTAGTGCCAGCTGAGGATGAGCACTATAGATACAAACATTACTGAGGTTTGTTCTGCAACTCCACCACCACCCCCATTTTAAACCCTCACTTATCCGACCCCCACGTACTAGAGCAGCCATGGCTCAGATGAGAGTTGCAGCACCATCCACCTATCATCCACTACTTCCATCAGGGACCCTACCATTGTTACCTATACCACTACCTGCACTATCCACTAGCCGCAAAGCTGATATTCTCGAGGCTGACATGCCGCCTCGGAAGAGGTTACTACTTACTGCTCCCAGACCTGGGTGTGAGGTTGGGGAGAGTTCTGATGCTGCTGTTGCGAGACAGCCAGGACCCACTATGGCCCTTAAGTGTCGATTGCATTTTCTTTAGACACTTGGAGACTAGGGTCTGAGATACTGAGAGGATGATGAAGGCCGCCTTAGAGTGGTCAACATGAGGCACAGTTACCATTAAGATGTTCGCAGTAAGAGAGTTCGGCGTTTCACACTCCACGACATCACGATGCCCAGAAGGATCGTGCAGCTGTGAGAGCTGAGATTGAGGTATTGAGGAGAGAGAGACTTGTTTATGAGCAAGAGAGTATGGAGACCTGCCAGGCCTTGGCTTGGTCTGAGGCTTACAGCAGGGCATTAGAGGCACGGGTTACAGTGTTAAAGACTCAGGCGCGTCGCCACGAGTGGCAGCGTCAGGACGCCGTATGATCGTTCTACAGTCAAATATCATGCGTATTCAGGTTTGGAGGCATGAGCACGCGATGACACCTTTAGAGGATACTGGAAGTATTGCCTATGGTTACTGTTACTACATATTTTACCTATTACTATATAGCCTGTCTAAGTTTTTATGGGGTAACTCCCAGCTAGCAGACGGTATAGATCTTTTGTTTTGATTAGCTATCCTTATGGATCTTTTTGTCTTTTTGTTTAGATAAGTTTGTATAGCCAACTAAGTTATTAATGGGTAACTCCCCCACTAGTAGGGCCTAGTTGATTTTTTTTTCATTTTGTAACCTAGTTATAGGGAAATCGTTGTGTAACCAAACATATCATGTATATTTTCCAGATTAAATATGTGGAATTTGAAGGTAATTATGTTTATGTGTCGATCTTGTTGTTGTTGTATGTTTTCACTAAGTGGTGTGATCTTATTTTTTATTATGAGTGTATATGTTTTGTCACGTTATTATTATATTAAAATGCTAACGGGTATTAGTATTTTCATGTGATTGAAGAATGGCACCAAAACTAACCACAATGGTCAACACCAGTCACACAGCCCCAAAAGCAACCACCCCAACTGTTTACTGAGGGCACAACTTCATGCCTTAATTTACCAAGTAGTTGCTTCTACCGCCACACAATGGCTAGAAGCAGAAGCAAGTAGGTTTAGGAATGGCAACAACAGCAATGTTCAGGACCAAGGCTATCATATATCTGTACGCAGAACGGCTCTTAACACATAATTCATGAAAATGCAAACCATTAGACATTATATAGGCAACGAGGGAGTCTCGACTCACTCTAAAAAATCGGATGGTTTGAGAAAAATGGAGTCCCTGTTTAGCTTTGCAATTTGCACACAACTTTGACAAGTCAAATTTGTGACTTGCACTCTACTAAGACGATGCTCCTAAAGGTGGAGACGCCCATGTAAGACCACTACCCCGGGAGCAGCTCAATGCCATGCCATGGGCAACACTGGAAGGAAAATGATGACAGATAAGTACTACTCAGGGGTTAGTAAATCTAGAGAATGATGACTGAGACGTGGAATCTTAAGGGTTAAGGGCACCGAATGTGGTGGTCCTATAGACGACTTTTCAGCAACTAGCTTTGATGTGTTCCAGGATTTCCTAGAAGAGATAGACAATATTTAAAATATCATCGTGGCTTGCCGATATGAAACATGGCAATGTGTAAAGGCATCAAAGCCGAAAACCAATGCAAGAGGCTATCGAGTTTACAAACAGAGTTGATGGATGAGTGAAGACCCATGCCTATACTGAACGTCAGGCAAAAGGAAAAAGAAAGTATGATGAGTATTTCCAGAACAGATCAAAACTAACAACAGCAGAAAAGAGCAGAACACATGCCAATGGGGGGGGGTGGGGGGGGGGGGCCGGGGGGGGGGGGGGGGGGGGGGGGGGGGGGGGGGGTGGGGGCCTACACTAACAAAAGATAGGACAGGAAACCATACGTCGGTCTAAACCTCTGTAGTTCTAATTGTAATTACAATCGTGTAGGTCCTTGTCCACCATAGGTTGCAATAACTGCTAAAAGGTTGGCCATCAGGCCAAGGGATTGTAGAAGCCGACCTGCAAATGCTAACAACAACAACCGCAACAACAACAACAACAATAATCAGAAGGGAAATGGTTGCTATGAGTGCGGAGCTCAAGGTCACTTTAAAAGAAACTGCCTAAAACTAAGAAATAATGACCGTGGTAATCAAGCTGGGAATGACAGGGCTCCAGCGAAGGTGTATGTGGTTGGAAATGCGGGGGCAAACCCAGACAACGTCGTTGTAGGTACGTTCCTTCTGAACAACCGCTATGCTTATAACAGTATATGATACGGGTGCCAATCAAGTTTTGTGTACTAATGCATTATAGCTCCCAAATTGACAGCACGCCATCTACCCTAGATCACAATTATGATGTCTAACTAGCTGACGGGAGATAAATATGGGTGTAAACACTAATCCTTAGTGGTTGCAGCATTAAAACTACTTAAACCACCCCTTCAACATTAACTTAATACCTGTAAGAACTTGGTATTTCGATGCTTATAATCGTACGGCTTGTTGGCGAAGTACCAAGCGTCCCATTGTTGTGCCGAGAAGGATTGTTTTTTCATCCTGGTGGAAATGAAAACCTGTAATCATGAGACGGTGGATCGGCAAGAAACCAGGGAAATGTAACACGATTAAACATCATTTCGTGCCTAAAATGCAGAAGTACATGCAAAAGGATTTCCTATCTTTTTGGCACATTTCACTGCAAATAAGGTTGAAGACAAGTCGGAGAAGAAGCGACTTGATGATGTACCAATAGTTCGAGACTTTCCTGAAGTATTTCCTAAGGACTTGCCGGGTCTTCCTCCGACTCGACAAGTGGAGTTTCAAATTGATTTGGTACCTGGTGCTACACCTGTAGCACGGGCACCTTATCGATTGGCGCCTTCCGAAATGAAAGAGTTATCGGACAACCTAAAATAGGTTTTCCAACCAGAGGTCGTTTATAAGACCCAGTTACTCACCAAAGGGAGCTACCGGTGCTTGATTGTCAGATAGAAGATGGATCATTCCGGATGTGTATTGACTATCGGGAATTAAACAAACTGACAATGAAGAACCGTTATCCACTCCCCAGAATTGATGAACTTATTTGATCCGCGTTCATATTTCGAGCGTTTCAACTCAAGATCGGAACTAATGGTAAGTTATCACCAACTGAGGGTTCGAGAAGAAGACATTCGAAGACTGCCTTCAGAACTAGTTATGGCCATTATGAATTTCAAGTTATGCCATTTGGATTGACGAACGCACCCTTCCATTTAATAAATTCATGACCTTATGATCGTGTGTTCAAACCATAGTCGTAGATAAATTTGTGATTGTCTTTATTGATGATATTCTGATATATTCAAAGAACAAGCAAGAACACAAAGATCACCTTAAGCTAATCTTAAAGTTGCTTAAGAAAGATGAGTTGTATGCCAAATTTTCCAAGTGTGAATTTTGGATTCCCAAAGTACAGTTCCTCGGTTATGTGATCGATAGTGAAGGAATTCATGGGATCCAAGCCAAGATTGAATCCATATAAAGATTGGAAATACTCTCTAAGTCACCAACAGAGATTCGACAATTTATTTAGGTCTTGTTTATGAGTATATCGAAGATTCACTGAAGTGTTTAAACAAAGATCCGCCAAACCAATGACTAAGCTTACTCAAAAGAAGGTCAAGTTTGTTTGGGGCGATAAAAAAGAAGCAGCTTTTCAACTGTTGAAGTAAAAGTTCTACAGTGCACCAATCCTTGCATTACCTAAAGGAAGCGAAGATTTCATCGGAAAAATTGCGACCTCAAAGGAAGGGTTTTGGCGCTATGTTGATGCAAAAGAGAAAGAGGTGATTTCTTATGCATCACGCAAGTTAAAATCATGAGAGAAACGTATACCGACCATGATTTGGAACTTGGAGCAGTAGTGTTCGCTCTCAAAATTTGGAGACACTATTTGTATGGAACCAATTGTACAGTGTTCACTGATCATAAGAGCTTACAACACATTCTTGATCAGAAGGAACTAAACATGAGACAACGCCGATGGTTAGAGTTGCTTAGTGATTACGATTGCAATATTCGTTATCACCTGAGAAAAGCCAATGTCGTTGCTGATGCTTTGAGCAGGAAAGAACAAGAACCACCGTTAAGAGTTCAAGCCTTAGTTATGACTATTAGTTTGGACCTTCCAAAACAAATCTTGAAAGCACATACTAAAGCACGGAAACCATAGAACCTCAAGAAAGAAGATGTTTGAGGAATGATGATGTTGAAAAACCTCTACAAATCCAGAGGCAATTAGGACGGAATAGTTGGAACCGCGTGCGGATGGGAACCCTATGCTCTCAATTGGCAGGATTGCTACCTTGTATATGCGATTTGCAGACGGTGATCAAGCACCGAGTCCCTCCACAAAATCAATTACTCTATACATCCGGTTCCGACAAAATGTATCAAGAATGAATAAGCAATATTATTGGCCCAAAAAAAGCCGACATCGCCACCAATGTTGAGCAAGTGTATTGACCTGTGCTAAGGACAAGACCGAACATCAAAGACCAACAGGATTGTTGGTAAAAAAAAAAAAAAAACAACCCAAGATAAACCTTAATTGAAGTGGGACAACATCACTATGGATTTTGTTACGAAGCTCCTAAGACGTCGCGAAGGCTACGACACCATTTGGGTGATCGTTTGACCCGACTCACTAAGTCTGCGATCTTCACACCGATAAGAGAGACTGATCCTTTGGATAAACTTGCAAGAATGTACCTAAAGGAGGTGATCACGAGACATGGAATACCTGTCTCAATCATTTGTGATCGTGACCTGAGATTCGCATCCAATTTCTGGAGGTCACTTCAGAACGCTTTGGGTACTAATTTGGATATGAGTACTGCGTACCATCCACAAACAGACGGGCAAAGCGAGAGGACCATTCAAACTCTCGAGGATATGCTGTGTGCTTGTGCGATCGATTTTGGAAAGGGTTGGGTTAACCATTTGCCATTAGTCGAGTTTTCATACAATAATAGCTATCACGCTAGCATCAAGGCCGCACCATTCGAAGCACTTTATGGTCGAAAGTGTCGTTCACTTGTTTGTTGGACCAAAGTTGGAGAAGCTTAAATCCTCGGTCCAGATCTAATTCAAGAGACCACTGATAAAATCATCCAGATCAAGCAAAGGATGCAAGCCGTTCATGATCGACAAAAGAGTTATGCCGATCTGAAGGCGTTAAACCACGTGGTAATTCCCAAGTCAGGGATAAAGTAATTCTTAAAGTTCGCCTTTGAAAGGTTCCGTACGTTTTGGCAAATGGGGGTGAATTAAACACCCATGTATTATGAACCCTTTCAAGTATTAGAAAAAGTTTGTAGAGGATTGCTTACAAGCTCGAACTTCTTGAAAAGCTGTAGCAGAGGACATAATACAATCCATGTGTCCAACCTAAAAAAGTGTCATGCCGACGAACCATTAGCCGTTCCGTTGGATGGACTTCATCTTGATGACAAGCTTCATTTTGTTGAGGAACCATTAGAAATAGTGGGCCGTGAAGTTAAACGGTTGAAGCGAAGCCGGATCCCATTAGTCAAGGTTCGATGGAACTCCACGCGAGGTCCTGAGTTTACGTGGGAACGCGAGGATCAATTCCGGAAGAAATACCCACATCTGTTCTCAAAGACCGCACCGTCGTCAAGTGCCGCGTCTTAAGCCTTGAGGACAAGGCTCATCTAACAGGGGGAGACTATAACACCCCGTGTTTTAGGGTTATTGACGTCGTCAATAAATTCATAATGTATCTTTTGTATTTGTACGCGTTTGCTTTAAATCGTAAACGTTAACTTAAATCGCGTACGCCAAAAATCATCGTTCAATGTAAACGGGCATCAAACGATTAAACGTTTGCATCAAGCAAGTATTAAATAATTATTTTGAGAATAATTATGGTCTTTGTTCATTGTATTTTTATTGGTTGCGTAAATTGACTACGTTTCGCGATAAATCGTGTTTAGGCATACCCGGAACCACCAAAATTTTTCTACGCTTCAACAAATACCCACATTTATACCCAATACATAAAAACTACAAAAATATGTCACATATATCTCCTTTAGGCCGGATCATATGCAAAGGATACAAAGAAATCATGCAACTTGGTCTTTGTACTTCCTATCTCATTAATACCTAGTCATTTCATGTCTTTCTTTGACCAAAGACCAAGGACAAGCTTCCTTAAGACCATGGGAGGTGTTTTTGTTTAGCAAATGCATGCTTTTTGACCAAGACTATCATATATAATTGTATACTAGTGAAGAGAACACATAGATAGCTTAAACACTTAACCAAAATTACAAAAAACATCTCTTCCTCCCTCTACAAGCCCACGGATTGAATCAACACCAATACCAAATCCATATCAAATTTTATACAACCCATACACTTCTACACACATCATATCTAAGGTATTCTAAGATGGTTCCAAGCATTGGTTAACCATTTTCAAGGATTAAACAAGAAATGAGAAGTTAGGATTTTCATTTGGAAGCTAGGGTTTTCTTGGTTATAACCTTGGGTTTAAAGTCTAAACAAGGGTTTAGCACTTATTTCTCATCTCATACATCATCCCTAAGGTCTTCTAAATTCCTTTATACTTTTTATTATCATCATTTTATGTGTTATATGTTATATACGGCTAAATCACCACTAAGGACTTTTGAATATGTAAAAAGGGTTTTTACTAATGTCTATGAAATTATACACTTATTCTTATGTCATATGGATATATATATCATGAAATAATGGATCTATAATTATGATAACATGTTGTTTAAGTATAAACATGTTTAGTTATAAATTAGGGTTTATAAAGTTAATAAAACAAACTTTTTATAAATCAATACACTTGGATAATAAAAGGGTTTTTATTTCGTGTTTCATACAGTAGGTAGAGCCTAATATAAAAATAATACGCCTCATGACGATTCCAAAATGATAAGAAACTCGAAAAACCGATTTATAACGAAAAAGATACGTTAATTACGATTTTACGACGAGAAATACTTTTATAAAACTATTTTTATAAAAAGTACTATTCATTACAGCAACTCATATTTTTAAAACATCAAAAATATGATATAACTTTTAATTACGAGATCGTACTCGAAAGAATCACTAAAAACGGAGCTATAACGAATAAAATACGACATTTACGGGTTTTACGACAACAAATACGAATTATATAAAACACATGTCTGTTATGAACAGTAAAAGTTACTGTTCATCAGGGGCAAATTTTATGAAAATGTCAAATATCGATAACTCGTCTTAATACGAAAAGATGGGCATAAGAAACGCGAGAATCG
>BQNB010155735.1:2587-15356 GCA_026074375.1 Tanacetum coccineum
GATCCGGTGCAACATCTTCAACAATCACCACCCTCACCACCCCATTTCCACGTCACCACCCCATCACCACCTCAGCCGCCGCACCATCACCATCAACACCATACCATATCATCGTCATCATCATTACCACCCTCGCCACGCACCACCCCCACCTCCACCCAGAAACACCTAAAAAGGGTGTGTTGGTTTTAAAGCCGCAGTCTTTAAAAACAACCATCGGGGTGCGTTTGGTTTTCTTGACACGACATAGGGTGCGTTTGTTTTGTTTTCATCAGTATAGGATGCGTTTGGTTTTGATAGAAACGCATAGAGTGCGTTGGTTGTTCTTAAACTGCCATAGGGTGCATTTGGGTTAACATAAGCATCGAGGGGGTGCGTTTGGTGTTGTCTCAGCCCACAAGGGTGCGTTTGGTGTTGTCTCAGCCCACAAGGGTGCGTTTGGTGTTGTCACAGCCCGCAAGGGGTGCGTTTGGGTGTGCAGTTTCATCATAAGGGTGCGTTTGGGTGTGCAGTTTCATCATAAGGGTGCGTTTGGTTGTGCAGAAACACTGAAAGGGTGCGTTTGGTTGTGTAGGAACGCACTAAGGGTGGGTTTGGTTGTGTAGGAACGCACTTAGGGTGTGTTTGGTTTGGACAGAGACACTAAGGGCGTGTTTGGGTTAACAGAAAATACATAAGGGTGTGTTTGGTTCAGCAGCAGCCGTGAGGGTGTCGTGGTTTGAAATAGTACAAATCGACCAGTAAAAATATCATAAGATTTTATAAATATAAAACCGGACCTAATGGTGGCTTAATGGTTAAATAAATTGTTGTTTATTATTTTGTTTTTGGTGTTTAACAGCCTTCGGGTGTGTTTGGATTTGCGGTTAATAACATATTTGGGAGTATTTGGGTTTAGGTTTGCATCATGGATTGATTTAATTAAGGGAAAATAATTAGCGTTTGTTAATATGGAAAACGTTACATAAACGAATAGGTCATGCCGAGATTTTTATAAATTGCTACGCTTACTAAATTTTTACAAATCTACTTTATTTATTATCTTGAAATGTCTTAAGAAATATTAAATCGTGAAGACCCGATAATCAAACGTAAGTTATAATTTTAGAGATTTCATCAATCTAGTCCACAACTTTAAAACGTGTGTTTATTTTTATAAAGGAACTTTCTACTAAATCATTTAGGGACATCCGAGCGTGTGTCAAATAATTTAGTTTCATTTATTTTTATCATCTTTCTTATATAATACTTGGAAAGTATTATATAATTAGACCATTTTATTTTTAATTGTCACCTTTTAGATATAACACATGTCATGTATTATATACGCTTCGAGTTATTCTTTTGGTTGTGTATCTTGTTATATATTTCACGGTATGAATTATATACTTGGTCATTTTTCATTATGTAATATATACGGAATATATTACACACTTTGCGTTTACTTCTTGATTTATTTTATTTAACCAACCACCAAGCTATTACAACTTTAAATCTAAATCTTTTATCAACGTGTCGCGTTGATGTACTCATTCATCGGAAAACCCAAATACATTATCCTAGGCTAGTAAGATATAACCGTTAAGATAAACCGCAACTTCTTGGTCGAGCCGTTCCAGTTTCTGTTTTGTCTGGCGCTTAATATGCGCAATCCCGCCAATCGTTCTACAACATCGAGGTGAGTTTATAGCCCCATGTTTTAATTATTTTACATATATTTTTAGGATGAGAACATGCTTGTTTGCAAATGCATTTACATGGTTGATTACAAAGTAATTTACATACTTATTTACATAGCTCACTATGGGATACATAGCTCACTATGGTTGATTACAAAGTGATATGAATTAGCTTAGGCGGATTGAACTGATAACTACAAGTAAATGCCCGGGTGTTCTTGGAAAGGACACCTTTGAGGGGTACACGGTCATTATTGCCCGGGTGTTCTTAGAGGGGACACCTGCGAAGGGTACACATTCATTATTGCCCAGGTGTTCTTGGAGGGGACACCTGCGAGAGGTACATATTCATTAATGTCTGAGTGTTCTTAGAGGGGACACCTGTGATGGGTACATATGGTTTTCATTACTGCCCGGGTGTTCTTGGAGGGGACACCTATGATGGGTACATAGTGAAGAATCGGTTCATGGGAACTTAGAGTAATTGTAATCATTGTTTTATACACTCATGGAACTATTTCCGTTGTCTTGAATATAAGTGGCAAACTACATACCTTAACATTGCTGTCCAATTTTCATATGTACATTTGGACTATTTGAGGACTGAAATGCCTGCATACTTTACAACTCTTTTATCTAAAAATCATACATACCTTGTGGGAAGAACATTTAAGTGGAAATGGTCATAATACCTTACAGAAACCTTTGATTCAACTTTTTACTTATAAAAACTTATGAACTCCCAACTTTATAGTTGACATCTTTTAATCCATGTTTTTATCAGGTGTATTAGATGCTTGCTTCTTGATTGTGCATTGGAGTCTAAATTGACAAGATTTCATTTATGGATTTCTACAATGACATACAATGATCAAATCTCACTGGGGTCTTCAGCTTTTTCATTGTGATGCAATTATGGGACAAATGTTATATCAATTTCAAGGAAATCAACGAGATTACTTTTCAAACGACACATTTAGAGGTCGTTCTCTTGTATCTTGTGCTGTTATATTATGAAGTAACGCCCCCGGACATATTTCCACTGCGACACATTTTTGGGGGTGTTACAGATTGGTATCAGAGCACTGGTTATAGAGAACTAGGTTGCATATTTTACCCTAGACTATAACCGTTTTCAGAAGCATTGCATCACATCAAACATTTTTAAAGTGCATACACACTACTTGCTTACCTGCTTAGGTTACTTGTTACATTAAGTGCTTACATGACATACATATATATAATATATATGCTTGCATTTCTTTTGCGTATATCGTACGTTTATTTATATAAGAGTTAATTATATATATACTAGAACATTTCTTAAGACATTATGAGTTGCACAATTGTCTCATTTATACCTCAGACATTGTAAGTTACACAATGGTCTCATTTTACATCTTAGACATTGTGTGTTGCACAATGGTCTCACTTCGTTCTCAGACATTGTAAGTTAAACAATGGTCTCTGAGAATAATTTCATTTCTAACTTCTATAGAAATCATAGATCATACGCGAAAGCCATCATAATTTTTGTTTTACATGGAATTATGTATGAATCTATGTATTCCAGTCTTGTATGAGCGGGTCTTGGTAATTCGAGATTGATATGGTATTGCTATGTTGACTCATTCATAAAGAACTTCTCGTAATTTACTATAACTGTTTACTCATCAATAATTAAAATTCTATGTCGATATCGCTTGTTGTTTTTTTACCCGTCTACCGAATACGTGTTTAAACAATAGTCCTACTCATTAGAGCACATGCCCAGCGTCATGTCATCCACCACATTGAAGGTCATGTGAGTACGCGTATTGCATCAAAAATTATTAAGTTGGATGATTTATAATCTCTTTATTTGAAAGGATTTGGACGCCACTTCGTTTAAATAAAGAAATTGTAAATCACCGAACCATAAGTTTATCAATTCATTATTTACATAAATTGGGATGCTTCTTTATGCAAATAATAAATTATAAATGAGCTGGCTTAATGGTATCCATATGGACTCGAGTATGAACTCGAACCCAGTACAATCTACCTCGATAATAACGTTTATAAAGTCAAAAAACACAACTATCTTAACCTCAGAGAAATCTTAAGGCCTCACTTAGCTACCTTATCTATTTCTTATGTTTCATACTTTTTCCGTTACAAAATCTTTACGATCATGAACTGTTGGTGGAGCTAACAGACTTGTTACACTCTTGAGCTAATGGAGTTGATTCATCCTCGAACTAACGACTAAGTACCATATTCCGCCGTCTATCGCATAAGCTCTCTCGTGGGCTCCTCCTATTTGTTAAACTTTATACTGGGGACATTGTTTCTCGAAATATCAAACTCTCTTACATACCATATCACGTTTGTTTATAGTTATTGTTGTTAGGTTGCTGTTGTTGGGTCTTGAAGCGGTCCACTAGCTGCGAAGACTTAGGTCACGATAATCCCAGCTTGTTACAACTTTATCCAATAGGTAATGCAACCCCCTTAAACCAGATAAACACCAATCGACGAAAGAGATGGTCGAACTATTCATTTCGGACCACTAGTACGAAGACTTAGGTCGCGATACATCCTGGTACTGCCAAGTAAGTTGGATACTTACATCCATTAGCCTCGTCCGATATTAATCATCGAACAATACAGATATAAAAATGAGACTCCTGTCTTGAACAGTTAAAATCTTTACCACCGGATCATACTCAAGCGACTTACACTTTTTCCTTCTACGCTTTCACTATAAGAAACTTTCCTTATAACGACGAGCATACCAGTCGTAAGCATGTAGTGATATTGTTTTTGAGATACCTATTTTGATTTTAGGATTAAATATCCTGGTCAACCTAGCCAAAATTTTTGGTATATTGAGAAGTGTCGGAACATCGAATTTTGCTGAATAAAGTTATCAGCGTATTGTTTAGAACTGGTTTATTAAATCTTAAATCCTTTCTTAGTCACACAATCGGTTAACACAAATTAAATCTCGGGACAAGATTTTATTAGGAGTAGGTACTATAAAAAATGATAATTTTCATAATTGTATATGAATATTTTACCACTCTTGAATTTTCGGGTCTGACTTGACTTTTTGTCTTTTGACCTTTAATTGTCACATAAAAATGATTACCGCGTAGCCGGTAATTTTTCGGAACATAATTAAATAATAAATATGTTTATTATTACATATCTCTCATGTGCAAATTTATTTTTAACTTATTTGACTCGAAAACGAAAAGATATATGTTAGTCATAAGTTGATTTATAAAACACGACCCGCTAAATCAGGTTTTCACGACTCGGACTCTAAAGCAATTGAATGTAAAACGACATTCCGAACAACTTTTCAGTTTTATCCGAGACTTGAAAACAAGCAGAAAATGACTAAAACAGCCTCACAAAATTTTGGAGACCGCATACAATGCGTACTGACACAAAAATAATTAAATTTATATTTAATTATCACTTTTTATTAATAAATTGTTCAATAAATTATTTATATAATTTATTCAAAAAGCGTCTATTTAAAACATATATGTTCAAATTTAAAGTTTTATTTTTTCGGACAAAGCTTACCGTGATACCCGATGGTTACACAAATAAATAATAAATATTTAAATAAATTTTATAAAATATTTATAACATAATAGTCATGTAAATACTTACTTTTCATGGAAAAATCATTTCGAACGCAACGGCGTAATTTTCGTGTAGTGAATCAATCGTTAAATATCCTAAACGAGACCCCAACCATTATTTAACGAAAATTACCTTTTGGTCTCCTGTGATAACAATTTCATCATTACACCACTAAACTATTATAAACTGTCATTTTTTTAGGTTTCCAATATATATATAATATTATTATATTATATTTTTATATTATTATATATATTTAGTATATATATATATATATATATTAATATATATATATATAATATATATATAATATATAATATTTATATATTTATCATACTATATATATATATTGTTAAATATTTAGGGTTTCATTATATATGTGTGATAACCCTAGTCTCCCTCCCCTCTCCTCCATTATCCGGCGCCGCCTTCGGCCATCTCCGACCAGCCCGACAGTCAGCGTCAACCCAATCATCTCACCCACATGCCACAACATCTTCGACTTAATATTCCCACGCACACAACCAACATCATCGCCACCATCTACTTCACCTCGTCACCCCACCAGCCGCCACGAATCATGGCTGCCACCACCGCTGCCACCTCCACCATACACCCACCGACACTATCATCACCCCACGACAGCCCACCAAGGGCGCGTGTGGATTTAAACCACCATCAACGGTGCGTTTGTTTCCTTTTATTGTAGCACTAAGGGTGCGTTTGATCTTCATCAGCACCAAGGGTGCGTTGGGTTGAAAGTACGACCCACAAGGGTGCGTTCGGGTGGCTGTCACAAACAACATAGGGTGTGTTCTGGTTGCAACCTAACGCGGGTGCGTTTGGTCTAAAAATGACCCAACAGGGGTGCGTTTGGTTTTAAAAGAGCACTACGAGTGCGTTTTGTTTTCGGGTCAGCATCCACAGGGTGTGTTTGGTTGTTATAACACCACAAGGGTGTATTTGTTTATATGGGTTCACCACCATAGGGTGTGTTTGGTTTCGACAGAAACGCCAAATTGGTGCGTTTGGTTTGACAGAATCCGCACAATGGTTGCGTTTGGTTTGACAGAATCCGCACAAGGGTGCGTTTGGTTTGACAGAAAATATTAGGGTTGTTCTCCCGGGTGAGCAGTATTCTACGTATAATGTCGTGTTTGGGTGAGCAGAAAACGTATAAGGGAGTGTTTGGTGAGCAGAAAACGTATAAGGAGTGTTTGGGTGAGCAGAAAACGTATAGGGGAGTGTTTGGGTTGGCTGTGAAAACCTTAAGGTGTTGTATGGGTTTAAAGAAATTCTAATAGGGTGCGTTTGGCGGTAAGCAAGCAGCCGCAAAGGGCGCGTTTAGTTGGTTGCACTGATTTCAGCAGAGTAGGTTATGATCACGTTTTGTTTAGTCAGTATTTAATTTACAACACTAAAGCGCAACGTGAGAGATATTTTATATATATTATATACTATATTCTATATATATAATATATTTATATTATTTATTATATATTATATAGCTATATACTATATATATATATATATAATAATATATATATTACCGGATATAAAAATGATCGCGTTTAAACTTGGTTATCACTAATCCGTGAATTATTTGTTATGTTCATTTTGTATATTTTAACAACCCACAAATCTACGTTGTATAGTGAGATTTGGAGAGATAAAACATGTTAAGTGGTTGTGTGTACAGGATTCCTGCATCACTCCCGGATTGTTTTAATTGTCCCGGTCCCGAACAATAATTAAACTTTTGTTATATACGCAAAAACGTTAAATTAAACGAATAAGTCTGCCTGACGATTATTTTTAAATAGCTTACAATTAGTCCCCCCCAACTTTTACAAATCTTACTTTAATGATATCCTGGATAAGGACGAATTAAAATGCCTTTCAAGAAGCTATTGACTCAGTAAGAACCGGTAATCAACGTAGCTACATTTTTAGAGATGTCATTTATCTACTCTCGGCAACACTCTTAATACGTGCGTTTATTGTATAAAGAAACTTTCTATTAATTCATCTCCTGGGCGATATCGGGCACCGTGTCGAATTATTTAGTTTTCTTTTATTTTGTATCATCTATTTTTATATATACTTGGTCAAGTGTTTTATATAATTCAACCATTTTATTTTAATTGTCACCTTTCCCCCATCTTACACACATGTGTGTAATTACTTAATATGATTCGAGTTTTCTCTTTGGTCTGTCTACTGCCTCTGCCCTCTATATAACTTCCCCTCACGGTCCCCCCCCCCTCCTCACCCCCCCCCACCCCACCAGAGCTACCTTACATACTATCATCCGCGTCATCTTTTCATTGCTGTCAACTGAATTCTACGAGCTAATTACTTTACCTCCCTCTCCCGCGTTTTACATCCTCATTACCGCCCACCTTCTCCTCTGCCCTCAGTATCTTGCAACCACCCTAATCACCCCCGCCCTCTCCCGCCACACCTCCTTTACATCATACTTTAACATCTAAATCGTTTACTAAACGCGTGGTCGCCGTGCCTCGATGTTCACTCTCTTCCCTCGCACGCGAGCTCACAACACTACTCCACAATACCAACACTATCACTAGCGCCTCCCCTGTCAGGCTTAAGGACTCATTACCCACGTCTAAATAGACGTCTAAAACCGCAAACTTCTTGGTCGAGCCGTTCCTACCACAGTTTGCGTTTTGGTCTGTGCGTTAATATGCGCATTACTTGCTTAATCGATTGCTTCCCTACCATAACATCGAGGTGAGTTTATAGCCACATCGTTTTTTCTTGTACTATATATACATTTTTCCCGCCGGAGTCGAGAAATTGACTCGTTTGCCAAATCCTTTTACACTTGGTTGTCGCTAACTAATTGGTCTCACCATATTCTCAATCTAAATCTGCAGCCGCCTACTGGGAAACATTATTTGACTTATTTTTTTTTGTCCTCAAATCACATACTTTACTTTTGAAATCATAGATATAGAAAGATACCGCTATTCCCAAAGCTAGAGAATTGAACATTGATAAACCCTAATCAGTCGGGAGTGCGAATACCGGGTGTCTTGGAAAAGGGACACCTGTGAGGGGTACACAGTCATTATTGCTCCTGCGTCCGCGCGCTTCTTGCGAGGCCGGCCTCCATCCCCCAAGCCCCACCACCGAAGGGCCGATCCTCACATCACTTGAACTTCGTACTCGGTCCCCCCCCCAGGGCCTTCTCTCCTTAGTAGGGCACCCAACTGCGACGGCCCCCGGCTTCCCCCCCCCCCTATACTCCGCCCCCCACCGCTTATGCCGACCGTGTCGCAGCTGCGTCTGGGACACTGTGTAGTGCCCGGCCTTACACAATTTGCGTTTACACTTTCTGTACGGGTCGTTCTTGGAGGGGAACCTACGATGGGTACCTCGAGTGTATCCAGGTTTCATGAACTTAGAGTAATTGTAAACTCCCATTGTTTTATACGAATGCTAATATTTGCGTTGCCTTTGAATACAAGTGGCCAATACATTCTTTGAACAATCTGCGGTCTAATTCTTACATACGTACATTTTTGTGTTTATTTGGGGTTGAAATGTTCATGCTTAATTTTCAACTCTTTGATTCTAAAAATCATACATTCCTTTTGGAAGAACATTTAAGGATGGAAACGGTCATACATACCTTACAGAACCTATGATTCGACATTTGTACTTATAAAAACCTATGAACTCACTAACTTTATGTTGACATTTTTAAGCATGTTTTTTCTTCAGGTAAATTAGATGCTGGCTTACTTGAGATGTGCATGGAGTCTAAATGACAAGATTTCTTTATAGATTTTTACTTTAATACAGTTTTGGGGGAACTCAATCTCGTTGGGTGGGGTTTCTATGCTTTTCTTTGTGATGAAATTATGGACAATGTTATATCAATTTAAAGGAAATCAACGAGATACTTTTAAAACGACACATTTCTGAGGTAGTTCTCTTGTATCTTGTGCTGTTATATTATGAAGTAACGCCCTCGGACATATTTCCGCTGCGACACATTTTTGGGGGTGCTACAGAATGTGTATTAGTTCTTTGCATTGTGTGCATGTGTTATATCATTTGTTGCTTAGTAATTGTTTGCGTGAAATTTCCCCTATTGTAAATCCTATCCTGTATCAAATTTCATCTTCCATGGTCTAAATTGTTATTCCTGTCTCTATATATATTTGTTTTGTATATGAATGTAGGTGAAAAATGTTAGCATAATCATGTCTTCCATAACTCCTCAAACAAACAAGCTTGATCTTGGAGTTTGTTCCCAAGAAGAATAGGCTGAATATCAGAAAAATGCAATGGAAGAATCCCTCGTGGATTGACACCAAGAGAACCTACATTTCTAGTTGTTTTGGATGCTATTGCACTCACTTTATGTTATCATGCATTTCTCATCAATGCTGATGTCCCTGAAGTGTACATGCATCAATTCTGGAATTTTGTGTACAAGCATGACACCTTCTACAGATTCAAGCATGATAAGAAGAAATGATTCAAACTTACTTTAGAAGTCTTCAGAGAATAATACTTTTAGATCTTTGCCAGATTACAGGGTAGAGACTTTGATCCCCTTTCTTCTGAAGAAGAAACTGTGTCTTTCTTAAGAGAACTTGGTCATACTGGGGAGATCAATTCACTCAATGATGTTGTTGTCGATCAGATGCATCAACCCTAGAGAACTTTTGTTGCTCTTATCAACCGGGGTTTATCTAGAAAGACTAGTGGTCTTGACAAGCTTCGTCTCTCCAGAGCTCAAATCCTTTGGGGTATGTTCTATTAGAAAAATGTAGACTATGTGGAACTGCTTTGGGAAACTTCATTTACCAGATTGACAATAGGGCCTTCAAAAAGCAGAGAAGAGGCTGTATACCTTCGCCTTCACAAAAGTAATCATTCACCACTTTCTCATTCAAGACAAGACACTTTCCTGGAGAAACAAAATTGGGATGCACACCTCTAAAGATGACTACTTGATTAACTCCTTAAGATTTGTCTCTGCAAAAGAATCAACTCAGATCTATGGAGCTATTCTTTTTGATGTTTGACCTGTCAAGATGACCGAAAGTAACAGCGTACAAGACTTATCTTAGGTATGCTACAGGTGTTGTACTCCCAAGATAGCTCAAAAATTTAGAAAGATTCTCCATCCCAAAGCAAGACGATGATCTGGTCCTGTAGATGATAATGAACCTGTCCAGAATGACAAACGAGTTAAGAGACCTACAAAGGAAGTCATACAACTAAGAACAGCAAGTGTCGTCATCAGAGGGCTCTATGAAACAAAGTCTAAAGTAGGAAAAGCAAGTTGGATGTTATCATGGGAAAGGATTGAATTGCTATCTGACGTTTAGCTTTTGACAAGAAGAAGCGTGATGAAAGAAGTAGAAAAAGAGCTTAAGGGACTTTCAAAGACACATCCTAGTGGTGTGGTTTTGGTTTCCCAAAAAACCACAAATGTGTTAAGATCAACACCTACGTCACAAGTGAAGGAACTTGTGATAAAACCAGGGGTTCTGATGTGTTAGAAGAAGACTCCTACTGAGGTGAATCTACAGTATTGGGGAATGATGGAGGATGACAACAACATGAACAAGAATCATGTAATGAGGCAGTGAGCATGAAAATAAGATAAAGAGCAAGAAGAAGAAGCTGAGATGATGATCAAGGAGAGGAGGTGTTTGTTCATACTCCCCACTGATGATAAGATGATGATAATTTTTTGTAGAATCGGACAAGTGATTGATGTGAATAAAAAGTGATGAAGAAAAGGGAATAGTTGATTTCTACTACCATTTGATTGATGATGTTGATGCAAGATTGAAAGAACCCTCTTTTTTTTTTTTAGACTGATAAAGAGCGTGTTCAAGGTCGAGGGGTTGATGTGAAATGATTGACAGTCAACAGGGCAATGAATTTAGAGACTACTAAAGACAAGTTTGTTGAAGATGCTCATGTGGACAATTTCTTACTGTTTACGAAGAAGATGAAGTTCATGTACTAGTTCCTTCTCGGTTCAGGAATTGGAATTTGTGAAAACTATCGCGTGTTTGGTTGGAAAAAAATGAAATGAAAAAACAAATTATATAATTATATTAATAATAATAAATATAATTAAAAAAAAAAAATAATAATAATATAATTTTTAAAAAATAATATAATTTTTAAATATATAAATAGATAATAATAATAAATAAATAAATAAATAAAAATAATATAATATTAAATATATAATTAAATAAATTTTTAAATAAATAAATAAATATAATTTTAAAAAAATAAAAAATAATATAATTTTTAAATATATAAATAGATAATAATAATAAATTAATATAATAATAATAATAATAATAATAATAATAATAATAATAATAATAATAATAATAATAATATATTTTTGATGATAAAAATATCAAATTGCATGGAATTATAAACTTTCCTTCCGTTTTATGATGTAATGTTGAATTCCACACATAAAGGAATTTTAGTTAATTCATTAAATTCATCCCGTCAACCAAACACAGTAAGAATGTAATTCAGATTTTGAATTTAAACATTCTGCCAACCAAACACATTATGGAATTGGAATCAGATTCCAATTCCATCAGAATCCTGAAGATTCCGCGAACCAAACGGGGCCTTACTGAATTTGAGTTAAAGAAGATCTTTATCAACAAAATGGAGAAAAGTGAATCATATCTGGCAGCTCCCGAACACCGAGATTGCTATGATAATTTGAAAAAATCTTACGATCTCGACAAAGATGTCCTCTTCTCTTATGATGTATATTCATTTAAGCATGGCCGAAAAGACAAGGATAAAGATGAAGACCCTTTCGCTGGATCAGACCGAGGGTTAAAGAAGAGAAAGACAAGCAAAGATGCAGAACCAACCACAGGTCCAAAAAATGAAGATTCAATGTCTAGCTATTCCAAAGGCACCAAGTCTCAACCAAAACCTTTTGGAAAGTCTGTTCAATCAGAGGAACCAATGTTTGAGGTTGCAGATTCAGACATGCCACAAGATCAAGAAGGGAATTCGAGTGATAATGATGATGAACCTAGGAAAGAGGATGCCTCTAGACATGACTGGTTCAAGAAACCTACACCGCCTCAAGAACCCACTGATCCTGACCGGCATGAAAGAAGGACTCCACAAAAAGGATCAACTCAAAAGTAGTTGATGACTCTCGCAGCTTCTACTTCTACTGATAAATCGTTAAAGGACTTTGATGAATTGATGAGCACTCCCATAGACTTCTCTGGATACATCTTGAATAGGCTGAAAATCAAGAATTTAACTCAAGAAATCCTGTTAGGACCAGCATTCAGACTACTCAAAGGCACCCACTCTAATTTTGCTGAATTAAAATATGACTTTGAATTACAAGGCTCTTTCAGAAAATCTTAATTGAGAAAATCCTGAAGGCG
>BQNB010155736.1:604-15356 GCA_026074375.1 Tanacetum coccineum
ACCAACTGCCCCGGGGTCTTTTTCGATTACCATTTACAATATTTTATATTTATAGTCATTTTAGCTAGTTTTACTTATCAGCTTATTTTAGCTTATTTACCTAGTTATTTCAACTGCTTTTTCATATCTTTTATTTTTCTTAGATTTTAATTAGTTCAAAGTACTTTTCATGAATTTTTAGATTTTTTTGAATTAGTTTAATATTTTTGATTAATTTTTTTTATTAAAACTGTTTTTAATTCATATTAAATAAAATAAAAGTCAAAAAAATATAATTCTTTTTTAGAAAATTTTCTTTTATCATTTAGGACTGTTAAAAATTAAATTTGCATTGGTAGGGTTAAATTTGTAGAATTAGGTTTTTTAAAGAACGGGATTTAAATCCCGTTATCATTTTTAGTGTTTTAACTTTAATTGCTTATCGTTTTTAGTTTGCCTTTACTTGTTTTAGCATTTTAGTTATAGAAATAGAAAACCTAATCAAATTTGTGATATTCAAGCATTGTTTAACAAACGTTACCTCGATTTTCAAATTCGCACCTCGTCGGGACACGACCCGGGAAGGTTTTTAGGGATTTTACTTAGGGTAAAAGTAATCTTTTTAAAAAGCCTTACGGAATACTTCTCTTACTATTATTGATATTTGTGATTTATTTATATATGTATTATTATATATATATAGAGAAAGCAAGTGGTCAATTTTTGGCGCCGCTGCCGGGAGGTCGTGAAACGATTATTGTGTTTCGTTTGAAGATTAGTGTTTGAAGACCCTTCCCCGTGAAGTTATGGCTTTCCTTTGTGAATATATTTTATTTTTTATCAAGTAATCAAAAATTCCAAAAAAAATAAAAAACCAACAAAAACGACCGTTGTGTCACTTGTGAATTCGGCTCACATTTAGATTACAAACTATAAGAGGGGTATAAGGAGGGTCGATCCTACGAACTTCGACCCGAAAGGAGAAGGGTTTTAATAGTTTCGCGCTTACCCGCTCCTCCGCTTCTTTGTGCGTTTTTTAGAGAGCTACCGTACACTTGTTCGATTATCGGTCCCAAAAATATTTTTTCTTGTTTAAGATACATAAAAATCCAAAAATATTCTTCTTAACCCCATTTTGTTTAATTCTTTATCCCTCTTTAATTCTATCATCATGTATGGATTTAAAGAATGTTCATCTTGTGGAGCTTTGTATAATAAAGAACGTTTTTGTTCAAATGTGAATTCCGTAGACAAGTTTGTTCGTGATCCTAATAAAACACCCGACTCGTCTCAACTACCCCCTCATAATTGTCCCAATTGTGGAAACCCGATTGATGGTCTATATTGTCGACAATGTGCTCTATTGCGAAAGAAATTAGAGGAAGTTTGGTTTACAATTTGTGATGAAAATGAAAATTTCCAAGACTTTCTAAACACTTCTGAGTCATCCAATGACAATACTAACGTTGTTGATGCACCTCAAGAGCCATTCGTCTTCAATCAGGACCCCGGTAAAAATTCTTCATAAAGTCCTCCACATATTGACCACCATTGTTGTTACGAGTGTGATGATTCGTTAGAATGTATCTTTTGTCAACGATGTACTTGTGAGTCTTGTGGGAACGGTGCTCATTATGGCTATAATTGTCCACCGAAAGTTCCGATTATCTCTAATCCGGAACCATGCTACAATCAAAACGTTGATGAGTTCCCACAAACTTTGCCAAGTCTTCATCCGACATGCTATTCTGGAGATGAAAATTCATTCACTTATGATTCCAATCTTAATTTTGTGGATGATTCTCCTAACCCACCTCCACAACCCCTGACGTATTCTTATGAGTTTTGTGGGAACGATGCTCATTATGGTCACTATTGTCCACCTCAAGTTCCGTTTATCTATAATCCGGAACCGTGTTACAATCAAGACTTTAATTTCCCACAAAATTTTCAAAGTTTTCAACAACAATATATTTGTTGTACCCGCTGTGGGGGCCCGCATGAGATTTTTCAATGTCAACGAGTGATCTTCTATGAGCCTTGTTGTGAAAATTGCGGGGGTCCTCATGCGACTTTTCAATGTCAACCGTTGAACCAAAATTTCTACAATTCTAATTCTTTCGGTTTTGACCAATTTCAACCCCCGCAGTCTCCCGTCATTCATCAACCTCCTCAAGAAATGAGTATCCAAGATATGGAGGATCTGAAGCAGCAGTATTTATATAAAATGAAAAGTTTAATTAATGAATTTCCAATTAAGGATTATCGTGATGAGAAGATTGATATTAAGATTAATGAGCTTAAGGAAAATTTCAATAGAATAAGTATTGAAATTAATAAAAAGAAAAACCTTCAGCAACTAGAGCAGGTGGCCTCTCCTTCGCGATTTTTCAATTCTTTTTTCTACGATGATGATGATGATGATGACGAGGAGTATACTATTGCAATGACACCCGTCTTACCAACCGAGAAGCCCGATAACTCTCTAAGTATGGGGGACGAGCATCTTAGAACTATTCTGAAAACGGAATCGAACGAATTAATAAAGTCTAGTGATGAGAACCTTGGCCCAATCCTAAGTGAGTCCGAGGATTTTTCCGATATCAAAAGTGAGTGTGATGTGCCCGATTGTGATGATCCTCAAACGAAAATTTTTTCAACATTTTCCAATCCTCTCTTCGACGATTCTACCTCTAGTGATGACGAGTCAAGTCATGAGGAGGTTATTCACGAAATAAGTTTTAAAACTTATTCGAACCCTCTTTTTGATCTTGATGAGGAAATCATTTCTAGTGAGTTTAATCCGATTCATAATGAAGACCTCGATTATACTCCGAAAATGATCATTTTGATACCAAGTCTTATATTCTTGAATCATTACTCAATCGTGATACTTTGATGGCTTCCTCTCCCAAGATTGATTCTCTCCTCGATGAGTTCGCCGGTGAACTCATAACAATTCCTCCAAGAATTGTTAATAGAGAGCACGAGGAATATCTTAGTCTTTTAGAGAGGTTGCTATACAATAATTCATCTCCCCGTCCGCCAAAAGATTTTTATGCTAATCCAAATACGATCATCGAGTCTCTTCCCACATTTCCTATCCCCGTTGAGGATAGTGACTCTCTTAGGGAAGACATCGATATATTTCCTGGTCCGGATGACTCAATACCACCGGGTATTGAGAGTGATGATTACGACTCAAAAGGTGACGATAATTCTACTTCCCCTTCACTTCTCGGCGTTCGAATCATTTCATGTAGATTATCCCGCTTCGAGAGATTCCACCATTGATGAGTGTGGAAGACATCCTCAGTTGTGTGCCTCATATTATTGCCCACCGCATCCACCCTTCATATGGATTTCGACTTCATTCCTTCTCATAATGATCTCGGATCCGATCTTGATGTTTCCTCTCCTTCCGGAGATAGAAACAAGATTTACGATCCGGGGATATGCATTGAAGTCGAATCCACGAGATTTCTTGTTACTCTTTCCACCGTGATTGATACTTTACTTCCATTTTCATCCGAAAATGAAGACAAAGTTTTCAATCACGGTGTTCTTGCTTCAAAGGAGAAATCTCCTCCTTCTTCATCACATCGGGGCTTTAAAGATTCCAAGCTTTTTCATTACAAAAGCTCGATGTTGATCTATGGAGAGGACATTCCTATCTTGGATGTCCTATTTCTCCAATTCTATCCTCCTTGACCTGCTCAAGTATGGGGGATCGAGTCAGGCTCAAGACTCGGTTAACAAAAATAAGCGCTTCCCGGGTGGCAACCCATGCTTATCCTTATCGTTTTATTAATGAATAAATGTGTTGTGAGGAGGCTCGCCTCTACCTTTCTCGTGTTTTGTGGTTTTTGTTGTATGTCCAGGATTTCCCCGGATTATGAAGCCTCTCATGCTTGTGGTTTTGTCCTTCGTTCACTCGAGCTTCAATCCTTTGCATAATTATAGGAATCCAATATCCTAATCTTATCGACTAACGTTTATCTTTGTGCACACTTAATAAACGGCTTTAGATTTACGTAGATACCCTTCTTAAAACATTGAGGACAATGTTCAATTCTAGTATGGGGGGATCTTTCAATTTGATTGTACCTGCAGCCGTTGTTTTCACGTATTCCCGTATTTACCACCAAAATACAAAAAAAATGAAAAATTTTAAAAATTTTCAAAAATAAAATAAGTGTTTTGTCATAATTTTGACTTTCCTGCTGGGTAGAATAAGAATAAATTTTGACTCGATCGAGCGTGTTGAGCTCTAACTTGCTCCTTAACTTTTAGACTAAGCTTTCGCGGATCTTTTTATTAAAGATTTTAAATTTGCAAAAAACGAGAAGTGATAGAGTTAATTATGAGTTAGATGCTAAACAAGGATTAGTTGAAAATCTTAAGAGCTCATAAGTGTAGTTTGTGGCTTTTCTCTCCCATAAGCTTCTAACCAGACTAATAATACGTGCTCTCTTCGAAAATTAAACTTAAATCAACAATTTTTGAAGTATGGTCGATATCAATAATTTTAGTTCAAATTTATACTTAAATTTTCTAAAAAGAAATTTTCTCTATATCATGGTATTATATGTTAAAAAACGAAAAAATGAGGTAATAATAATAATAATAACTGTGGGCTAATAAAAGTTTACTGCATCTTGCCGGCTCACAACCGATGTTGCAGCCTTCTAAAAGGTCGAGGATTTCCTTAGTTTAAAGGATGTGTAATTATATTAAGTGTAATAAATGTGATTTAATAAATATAGGGAAAATCTCTTTTTCTTAAATTTAAATATGCTTTTGAACTAAGACTATTTCGTTTTAAGTTGTGATTTTATGTATATACGGGAAATCCAAGGGTTTTGAAACCAAAGGTCCGTGAGTCCCGATACTAGTCTCTGTGGGGTGTCAAAAGCCTGGTCACTTAGCTGCAAGGTTGGGATGTGCCGAGACGAAATTCGCTACATGGGATGATCTCGCCTTCAAACTCATTACTTTTGGATAGAACGTGAAGCATAGAAATTTTGCAAAACGTTTGATCTATGGTTGAAATTCTAAATAAGCACATTCACCTAAGATATAATAATTGTCGGGAGCGAAAAGTTTCACAAGGTACAAGTATGAGTAGTGTTAGCATCTTAACTTGTATTTAATGGTGATTTCGTTTTTAAGCTTGGTTTTGGACAAGTGAAAAGTCGAGGACGATGAATTTATCCTTTTGGACATTTTAGGATTAAAGTGCTTCTTATTCCGTGACCCTTAAAGTTATGAAAATAACGAAAGTCCATACATTCTAGTTAGTTGCTTAAAAAGAAAAAGTACAAAAAATGAGAAAAAAGGGGAAAATACAAAAATATGTGTGGTAATAAGTGTAGATTTATAAAAATGGTCAAAGCCCTGGCTTTTCAAAATTAGTGATTCTTTAGTTCCTCTTGATGAACACTTAGCTACTTTTCGAGATAATTAGTCGAGGGGGATTGAGATTCTTGGTTTTCTAAAGTGTTTACTTATAGCATTGCATGAGGACACGGCAATATCTTAGTATGGGGGATTTTGGTATGTGCTTAATTACACATACCTTTTGCCTATAAAAACGTGCCTAAAATGACCAAAATATACCAAAAATACATTATATTTGTGTGTTTTATGATTTATGTTGTGCAGGTAACGGATATTCACTAAAGGACAAAAACGAGGCCAAAACCGACAAAACCGAGCACGGGGATGGAAAGAGCGCAAAAAGTCAAAGTCAAAGTCAACACCGAGAAGTCAAAGTCAAAGACAAAGCCGAAGCCGAAGATGTGTTTATCTTAAATGGGCCACCCCGCACCCAAGTTAATGGGTCAAGTCAGCCCATTAAGCCTTTTATATAATTAAAAAGCCCAAAATCCAATCTATAACATAACCGGCCCAACTTAAGCCCAAACCAAATGTCCATTAACCTTTGCACCATTAGTCCTTAAAGGTTTGCATCGTTAGTCCTTGAGGACTAACACTGCTAGTCCTTGAGGACTAACCTTGCTAGTCCTTAACACTAACTCTGTTAACCCTTTTAACCCTTTACCCCTTTTTCCTTTTACACAATTAGTCCTTAGGGACTAACAAAGCTGGCCCCTACACCTTAACACCCTTTGCACCCATCATCCTTTTTCTCTAACCCCGTCACAAAATTAAACCAAACAGTAACCAATACACTTTTCCCGCCATTGATACTATTCCCCTGTCACTTTCCTCGACCCCTGCACCCCAAAACAAACCTATCACTCTCACTAAGCAACCCCACTTCACAAAGGGCCAATTCCACCTTGGCAATCCCTTAACGATTGATTGGACAAACCAAAATGAAGGGCTTAGATGTTAAGACTTGGTGAACAAGATTTTTGGATGGCTATGATGATGATTTGAAGCTTCTCACACAACAAACACAACAAGCACAAGTGCTAGCTAGAATTCGGCTATAAATAGACTAGCTTATTTCAGTTTTGATGATTTAGTTTTAGGAGTAGTGTAGAATTGTTTTTACTTATTTTTTACTGCTTATTTTACCCTATTGTACTTTTAAATTTCAAGCCTTGTAATGTTTTTAAGTTTAATGAAATTTAATGTTTTATGCTAAATTCTATTTTTAAGTTAATTTGTGTTTTAAAATCGTTTGTTAAGCTCATTTAAGCTCTTGGTATCTTAGACTTAATTGTTTTAACTTAAGCTATATAAGCTTTTCAATAGCCTATAAATAAGCTAAAATCCTAAATACGGCCAAAACTGAAAAGTGTGCTTTTGGAAATAACAGCTCACTAATTGAGTCCTTATTAAGCACCTATTCACTTTTTAAATAAGCCATTTGAATAAGTCACAATAAGCACAAATGACTAAAAAAACCACTATTTTTTACTGATTTTTACTGAAAATAAGCACTTTTGAGCTTAATCATGAGCAAGCAATTGATTCCAAATGATGATTAAGCTACAAACAGATTGAATTTAAGCTCAAGAAACAATAATTAATACTCCAAAGATATTTTGAAACACTAAAATAAGCCAGAATGAGCATATGAAAAAGCTAATTATCCATTTTTTAACACTCATAGCAGATTCTAACTTAAGACTTTAAAACACATTTGCACATTAAAAACAACACTTACCCAATGCATAAAAACACTTAAAATTAATATGCAAACAAACTTAAAATCTAACTTTAAGCTAAACAAAAAATAAGCACTTCAACTTAAGCAAAATAAGACAAATAAATCAATAATAAGCAATGCTACAGTAAACCTAAAGAAAAAGTGCAAGAATTAATAAGAGACTTACACTGAACCTCTAGCTAAAACGAAGAGAACCAAAAGGCAGCTATACGCACCCTTAAGCTTATTAATAACTTAGTGTGTGGAAGCCTTGGTTTTCCATTACATACCAACTTCCAACATGCTTTCACAATTCAAAGCAAGGTAATTCAGTATTATACTGGTTTTCATATTTAAACTTTAGTTACCTTAGTAAACTTATTTAGCTCAAAATAAAGAAGCTTAGAGTAGCTTTAAAACAACTTAAGTAATGTCAAACTTAGAACACTATGCAAAACAAACCTGAAATTTTCCATTAACTTGAACATACAAATTGCAAAAGGAAAAGTTTTTTTTAATTAAAAACTAATAAGGACACCTCTTAAAAAACTAAAATTACTCTCCTCTCCTACTACTTTTTTTACGATGGCTCACTAGCCACTATTTATACAAGAAAAAGTAAAACAAGCTAAAGTCTCTGTTTGACCTTTCATTGACCTTTCTTTGTTCGCTTGATTGTGTTGTTTGCTGAGTATAAAGCTTCCTTGAGCTAGCATTGTAATTGAATAAACTCAACATATATCCTGGCCCTTAATTTCCTTGTATTCTCTCTAAACCCTTGATCGAAAATGTCCTTGGATTGCCAACTGGCATGTGGCCATGTGGGGTAAGTGGGAAGGTTTTGGTCAAGTGGTTGATGAGAGTGTTGCAGGTAGAAAGAAATGGGAGCAAAACATGGTCTAAGGCTGGTTTTTGGTATTGGGCGGAAGGTTGGAAAAATATTATACAAGCTGGTTTATGACAAAGGAGTTGAGAGATGATTAAGGGTATGATTTGGTTTGTGTACAAGAAAAGCCCCTCAACTCTTTCTCTTTTCATTCTCGTTTTTCTCCCTTTTTTACTTTTATAAATGAAGTTTCCCAATTGGGCATAACAGCCCCCTGTCTTTGTTCCTTAATAATATAACTTAGGGGTTTGGCATTTTTGACCCCTCAAGTTATTTTTTTTTTTTTCTTTGCTTTTTCTTCTCGAGTTGACTGTGACTTTGATTGGGCTTCCGCCTCACACACTTTTCCATCCCTTCCGGTTTTGGTCGTCTTTTTTTTATTTTTTGTTTTTTTTTTTTTCTTTTTTGCTTGGTTTTTTTGTCTTTTTGTGTGAGATTATCCGTTCCTGCACAACACAATTAGCAAAACAAGCATATATTTGGCATTTTGAGTCCGTTTTTGGTTGATTTAGCTTGTTTTTAAAGGTAAAAGGTATGTGTAATTAAGCACATACCAGTCACAGTCAAAGTTAAAGCAGAAACCAAAGAAATACTTAATGGGCCAACCCGCACCCGTCTAATGGGCCGGGGTAGCCCATTAAGCATTTATATCAAGACTTACATAAACTTTTAAGTTTAAATAAAGCCCTAATCCATTAAACCTTACCCGCCCAAACAAAAGCCCAAACATAACACCCTTAACCCATTTACACCACAAGTCCCTAACACCTTACATTGTTAGTCCTCAAGGACTAACATTGTTAGTCCAAAAGGACTAACGATACAACAACTTAACAATTTCATTAACACTCGTTAACCCCCCTTTGTTCAAACTGTTTTCCACCTTAAACTATTCCTGTCACTTCCCACCTTCCCCTGCACCAAGATAAAACAAAGTCACACCCACCTCAACCCCACTTCATAAACAGCCAAATGCCACCTTGGCAATCCTCTAAATCCCCATTCGTCAAGGATGGAAGACAAAGAACCAATGGCTGTGATTAATGGACTTGGAGAGCAAGAAAAAATGGATGGCTTTGATGAGTTTTCGACTTACTCACACAACAAGCACAAGTGTTAGCTAGAATCGGCTATAAAAACTAGCTTATTTATTATTGAATATCAGTTAAAGAGTTTTTACTTAGTTTGATCAAGTCTCAAGTCTGCCAGCTTTTATATCATTCAAATCTGTTTTAGTCTTTGATCTGTAAAAATGAGTTTTAGGTGTAGTGTATTGTAATCATTAAGAGCTCTATTTACCTTGTTATGCATCTGTCTTGAAGTCTTATAGCCTTTTGAAAGTTTTGGTCCAAAACAGTCTTGTAAGGTGGTTTAGTTCAAACAGAATAGCCTTTTGTGAAGGGCTTTTTAGTAATCAATCTAGCTTTTAATTGTTGAATTTTTATAAACTTAGCTTATAGTAGTCTAAAGTTAAGATGTTTTAAGTTTTTAGTTTGCCAATTTGCTTTTAAGTGTCTGAATTTTAGGCTGCAGTAGCCATTTTAAATAGAAAAGACCAAAAACAAAGTAGAGTAGTCTGCCTTTTTCATTTACATTTTTTAGCTTATTAAGTGTCCTTAAATGCTTATTTCTGGCTTATTTTTGTTTCTTGAGTCCTAATCTTATCCTGTTCTTGGTTTTTAACTTATCAGTAGTGTTTATTTTTCTTTCAAGTTAGCTTAAAAATCTGCCATTAATTTCAACACATATTGATGAAAGTCAGTATATGCTGATTGAAAACCTTTTTTTTAACTTAGTTTGTCTAGCTTATTCCTTATACAAGTTTGTTTAATCTTTGCTTAATTGGGTTATTAGCTTATAGTTCTTAGTCTGTTTTTACTTTTTAGCTTAATCCTAGTCCTTTTTGGTCCTTAAATCTCAGCTTAAAATAGGTCATGGGTCTTTTAAATGTCTTTTATAGTTAACTGTCTTAAATACTTTTAATGTCCTTTCAGCTTATTTAGTATGCTTATTTCCAGTTCTTTGAGCTTATTAAGTTTAGAATTAGGACTGTTTTGGGCATTTTCTTTTTTCCTTTAGCTTATTAAGCCCAAAATGCCAAAACAGTTTAGCCTTTCAAGTACAGTCCATAGTCCAAGTTTTAATCACCAATTCAGAAAGGTTAGAAAGTGTTTTAGGCTTTAAATTTTGGTGCACAAGTAGTTTAGAAGCTAGTTGTTAATATTTTGAGCTTACTTTGTATTTTAAGGTTCATCAGCTTATCTGTTTTTAAGCTCCAAATTGCCTATTTAGCTCTTTAAGCCTGTTAAGGGTTGTTGGTTGTTGAATCTGCTTATTGCTAAAATTAGTGCTTATTTCCTTAAGTTTTTGTTTAATTTAGGTTTAAGAGAGCTAGTTAAGTAGTTGTTAGTCTTTTAGCAGCCAGCTTATTTGAGCATTAAGCTCAAAACTGTTAAGTGCATAGTGTAATCAGCTTTTTCAATGGGCTTTTTCATGGCTTATATGAATTTCAAACTCCTTTTTCTTTGCTGATTCTTGAAGCCCATAGGATAAGCTCGTTATTCATATAAGCCATTAAGCCATAAGGATAGCTTATGGATTTTAAAAATTAGCTTAAAAAGTAGTGTTTAACCTTTGAAAACTGTTTTACTTATGCATTTTATCTTATTGATTTTTAGTCCTTTTCAGCTTAATTTTTTTGCTTATTTTTGTTCACTAGTGCTTTTTAGGAGTAGCTTATTATTTGTTTTTAACTTATCTGATTTCATGAATGCTTATTGGGTCTAAATAAGCCCAACAGTTTAGCCTTTAAGCCTTTTTAGCTTTTAATCAAAACTGTTATTTTTAAGTGCTTATTTCAGGCTTATTTTAAGTTTCTAGAAAAAGTGATTTTGTTAAAAGTTGCTTATTTTAAGGATTCAAGCTTTTTCAAAAAGCAAATATTAAAAAAAACGGTTTGTAAAAAAAAGTGGTCACAGGGGTCGAACATGTGACATTCCCTTTACACACAAAGCCTCAACACCACACACCATCACCAACTGTCTTGGGGGCTTTTTCATTTAAATCTTTGCACTATTTTTTATTTACCATTTTTTTACCCTTTTTAGCTTATCAGCCTTTTTGGCTTATTACCAGCTTATTGGGATAAGCTGGGTGAGCCATTTTATTTCTCTTAGGTTCAAAATAGTTCAAAGTACTTTCCTTGAATTTTTCATATTTTTCCAATTTAATTTAATATTTTTAATTAATTTTTTAGATTAAAATAGTTTTAAATTCATAATAAATAAAATAAAAGTTAAAAAAATATAATTTTTTTTAGAAAATTTTCTTTTATCATTTAGGACTGTTAAAAAATAAATTTGCATTTGTAGGGTTAAAATTTGGTAATTTAGATTTTTAAAGCTCGGGTTTTGATCCCGTTATCGTTTTTAAATTCGTTTTTGCTTTCGTTTTTAGTATAGCTTGCCTTTTACTGGTTTTTCCCACAGAATTAGAAAACCCAAATCAAATCTTTGATTATTCAAGCATAAATTATCAAACGTAACCTCGATTTTCAAATTCGCACCTCTTTGGGACACGACCCGAGAAAGTTTTTAGGGATTTTACTTTGGGTAAAAGTAATTATCCTTCTAAAAGCCTTACGAAATTCTTATTAGTTGAGATTTTGATAATTCTCATTATATATTTATATTATATATTTATTATATATATTTATATATACTAAATGAATTATTTTAAGAATCACCACTTCGAGATCTTCGATGAGTTGATCGGTGGTGCCCGTCCACTGTTTTCTGCAGAGCTTCCATCCAGTGTGCTCCACTAACACCATTGCATGTAGGGTTTGATTATAGAAAAATATAGTAAATATGGTTATGTGAGTGATTTGCGAGAGAGTGGGAATATGATTCGGGCGGGAATACTCTTGTGAAATGATATGAATGAGAGGTGCAAGTGAAGTGAATAGTAAAAATATTAAATGCTGATGTGATGGGAAGTGTGTACAGGTGTACACAAAAAATTTTACACTTAGGGACCAACGGTGCACTATACTACTTTTAATGCGAAATTACAATAATACCCATGACTAACGAAGCGACTTAACGACCATTCATCCCTTAGGACCAAAGACGCACAAAAATAACTATTTTTGGGACCATTTTCACCGATTTTCAAAACGAGAGACTGAATTCGCAAACGGGATGGACTTTAGAGACCAACCGTGTAATTTACCCTAAAATAAGATATAAAACACAATAAAGGAAAGATGAAGGTGTCATGTAAAATCATCTTCTTTGTCCAAAGCTCCCAACACAAGTTGAAATATAATGTTAAGTTACAAATTTATCTTATACTCGCACTTGTAGTTTTATGTGTCAAATCATCGTTTAATATGATCTTTTCACTATGTTTTGACCTAGTCATTAGGGTTGTAATCGAATCGAAAACGAAGCTTTTTTCATATGCTGGACAAATAAACAAACACGATCGTTTAAACGAACCAATTTTGTTGTTCATGTCCGTTTATTAAGAAAATAAGGTTGTTTATGTTCGTTTATGTTCGTTCATTAACGAACATAAACGAACGGACATATATTAACAGACTAATTAACATAAAATTTATAAAAATATACATAATATTGTGTTTTATAAGTGCTTTTTGTTTAGGCTGGATGGTATGGTAAACAAAAACTCATCTTCCACCTCAGCGCCACATTAGTTTTCTCTCTCCTCTCACTTAACTCACTACAACTCACCTTTCAACCTTAGTGGTCACCACAAACTCACATTTCATTAAAATGCTCACTTTATATAAAATAAACCCACTAAATACCCACACACACTCACAACCAAAATAAAAAATAATAAAAACACACACAATAACACAACTTACCGCAGGTGAGTCACTCATCTTTTGTTGGGAAACCGGCGAGCTACCTTTGGTGACCGGAATGGAACTCACACGTCACTTTACAACTCACTCGGTGAGTTTTAACCCCATACCGTCCAACCTTAAGTAGAGTAATTTTAAAAGTATATAATAAAATGATTTGACATATGAATAGAAGCAAATAAATGAACGTTAACGAACGTATAATCGGACGTTCACGAACATAAATAAACGATAAACCAACGTAAAATTTTGTTCATATACGTTCATTAGATAAATAAACGAACATAAACAGAATTTTTACCGAACGGTTTATGTAATATTTACCGACCGTTCAGTTTATTTACAGCCGTACTAGTCATCTTCACTGATTGCCTTTCGACAAGGCTACAAACTTGTAGTGTCAGTGTCACCGTTGAATCATGGCACCTATACTTGTCTTGTGATCTCTATTATTTTTCATAGCTTGATCATGATTCATTTTGTTGTATATCCGTATTACAGATATATATACCCTGACTTATACGGAATCCATTCCAAATTACAATATATATTTTAAGACAACCATTATTATTCATAATAATTTATTAAATATCATCAATAGTGACACTCACCTAATACTAGAGTTTGTTAGTACTTTGTTACTCAAAGTGTCCCAAACAACCAAAACACCTCGAATGATAAAGAAAGGTAGGTATTACTAACGAGTCAGGTTGAATTGGTCACTAAAGTGTGCGAGATCTCACGTTCAATTTCTATTATATGCAAACAACACCAAAATGGTTATGTTAACCTTTTTTTTTTTTTTACATGATTTGAATTCCTTTGACAACGATATTAAACCCTATCAATAGGGGTGAGCATCAGGTCAAACTCGAACCGGATCAAAAAACCCGGACAGGATAGCCCAAAACCACAAACCGAGGGCTAGATCGAATGTGTTCGGTCCGATACGGGTCCGGTCCGGTCCGAAAAGACATTATTGGTCTGTTGTACGTAAGACCAGACCAGATCAAACCGAACCAAAGACTGAACATGAAGTAAAATATGAACACCGAGCCAAAATAGGTTTAGTCCGAACCGATTTCTCGGTTCAATCCCGCGGTCCGATATGCTCACCCCTACCTCTCAATTGGAAAAAGATCCTCTAAAGTTTTGGTCAAACATGATTGATCATGTTAAGTTTATTGTGAGTGAAAAAAAATAAGTAGGTCCATGATTTTTAATTAAAAAAGTTTTATACAATTAAATAATTTGTGATTGGTGAACATGATGTATCATGTTTGACTCAACTTTAAAGGATTCTAATCCCTCTCAATTAGTATACCAATAGGTTAAAAACCAAAAGTGAAAAAAGAAAAAAACGAAATAATCCTAGAAATAATCGAAAAAGTAAAAAAAGAATTTTTTTTTACTGTAGTAGATATTACTAAGAAAAAGTCAAAAGTCAAAAAACGGCTAGTGGTTGGTAAACTAAATACACCTGGTCAAACTACAACTCAAACAAACATTTTCTCCTTCATTTCTTGATAAAAACCTTCAATAATTCAAACCCACTTCCATTTTTGACCCAATTTCATCTCCCTCATCTTAATTCAATTTTAGTCAACTCTACAAAAAACCCCCAATTTCAGTCTTGATATCAATTCGGTGACTTTAATTTTCACTTTTAAACCAAACCCACTTCCAGTTTTGACCCAATTTCATTTTAATCCACTTTAATTGAATTTTAATCAACCCTACAAAAAACCCCCAATTTGGACCAGTTTGGCACTAATTTTAAGTGGGTCAGTTTAGTTTTTGGTTATAAGCAAAACCCATCTTTGGTTTTGTGTAAAGGTTGAATCTTGATGGTTAATTTGATGGATTGTGC
>BQNB010155737.1:0-15356 GCA_026074375.1 Tanacetum coccineum
TTGAAGTGTTGCGATTGTTAAATAAAAGTGTTGTCATTGGTTGGTGCTTATATATGTAAGTGTTGCATTCAATGTACAAAGTGTTGCTTTAGAGTAGAAAAATTGTTGCGTTTGAGTCTCAAAAGTGTTGCACTTTAATTGTTGCATTTTAATAAATTAAGGCAACACTTTCAAAAAGTGTTGCATTTTCTTTAAAAAGTGTTGCTTTAGACCTAAGGCAACGTTGCCTAACGCAGCACTTCAAAAAGTGTTGCATTAACCATAATGTAACACTTTTGAAGCATAATACAACACTTTCTAAGTGTTGCCTTAGGTTCAATATGTAGTAGTGAACGAAGACATTTGAAGAAACTGTTCTGACACCTCAATACGCCGTATCCAACAAGGAAGATACGGCATATCCGTGCGTGCACTTCAGCAGATACCACGAAGAATTCAAGTTCAATACGCCGTATCCAGAAGACCTCAATACACCATATCCAAGATATAGCAATAAAATATTATGGAAGATATTGAACGTGGTCCCTACTCCAAGAAACTTCTAATACGCCGTATTGACCTCAACCAATACGGCGCATCGACCAAATTCCAGACACTATAAATAGAAGGCCTAAAACGAGTTTTAGGTGTGCTTGATCGTATTTTTGATACCCTAACCACAATAGTCGATTTTCAGAAGACAAGAAGAGCAGAAAAGGTCAAGCAAAGCTACTAATTCTATAGGAAACACCTTGTAATCTCCTATACTCTAATAATCGTTCAATTTTTGGTATCGTTCGTTTAACTCGGTTAGTTTACCTTGGTTGAATTATTAATCTTGTATTGATTATGATGATTAAGGGCTTATGAAGATTTAAATTTTTGGTTTGTTTATATCGACTGCTTAATTTATCGTTGATTGCTTGTTTATGTTTATCAATTCATACTTGTTTAGGTGCTTTTATATGCGACATATCATTCAACTGGATCAAGTGATACCGACCAAGTTAGCTAGATGCTAGGATGGCTCTCTATATAGTGATTTATATATCTAGAACAATATGATCACAATTAATGCCCTATCTTTACCATTGGTTTATGTGAACAAGTTGGACTAGCAGGTGACCTAGGATCAACAAATAACGTATTGATTCCTTTGGTAAAGACTTGGATAGTGGACTACTAGAATATAAATTGCCGTTAAAAAGTAAGTGGGTAAAGTCTCCATGAGCTAGGGTTTAATAAGATCACCATTATTATTCTCCTAAGATAGATTATAATCAGCAAATAGGATGTTTTATGCGGATGGGTTTAATTGTGACAGAATTCTACGTGTCTAGGTTTTAGGAAGAAGTACCGCCTAAATCTTGGAATGATATGCCGCCTCGAGATAAGCACTCATTGCACTAAATAAACAAACCAGCGTTTTAATTGGATTAATCATGGTTAATACAATTTTCTTATATTTGGCTAGACCCCTCTTGTGTCTTTTGTTAATATGCTTGAGTGTGTTATTGTGTTTTAAATTGATCTAAGTTACCACAAAACCGGTGCCAGTCATCTCAGATGAAAAACACCTATTATTCGTATAGAATTGGATTACTTAGGTTTAGCTAGGATTAACATAGATTAGAATTAACATAGTTTAAATTAACTTAGTCTAGTTAACTAAAATATTGATCTAGGACTATAAGATTAACGCTCTCGCTCTTAGTGATGGAACCTATTACAAACGAAAACTTACATTGTTAGGGTACACGGCCGTTATAGTTGCTTGTTTTAGGTAAAGTCGGCAAAATATAAATGTAAAACTTGATAACTAAAATAACAACTTACACGATGACACATCAGCGGGTTAGCATGATCAACCCGAGACAATATTTAGGTATAAGATGTTTGCAGGATTAAATTATATCAATGTCTCACCTTCTTCATTGATTCTGGACTTCCTGTTGATTCTCCTTCTTCGCCGCAACATTCTGTAAGAAAAGATCGTGGTTTGTAACAGTTTTCAACATTTTTGATCCTGTAAGTATTACCGTCCTTCGTTCTTGTATTTATACGTTTGATTCTTTGTGCAAATATTGTTTGATCGCGTTTATATTATGTAAGTATGTATGCCTACTAAACAGAATAGTGTGTGAATATGAGTATTGGGGCCGGCAGAAATACGGGGTCGAAATGTAGTAAATTGGGTTTATGGATTTTATTAGTAAGGTGCATGAAAAATTAGTTTCCTTTTATTAATAGTTAGTAAGATTTGAATTTGAGAACTTGCAGGCAGTGATCTAAGTTCATATTAGTAGGTTTATTACAAGGATTAAGGCTTTAATGATTTTTAACAAATTCAGTATTCCCTACTTACAAAATTTTTGTGATGGTTTGGAGCTAACTTTTAATTATACACAACTATTGGTGCATCTCTTATAATGTATCTGTTACATATGTTGCATATGCTTTATGTACGAGTTGGTCGGTTTTTAATGTTAAATAATAAACCAAAGTATTATTAGACATATGAAAGGGGCACTACTGCACATTAAATATGTGAATAAAGAGAAGAGAGATTACACTGTTGAAATGGCTTAATGATTATCATAAGTTGCTTAGGTGCGTATTTCTACAAAATGACAAAGGCACTGTTCATCAGATAACAAGTATGATGTATATTAATTGTTAATACCAGTAGGTTGCTATTATGATATATACTAAAGATCAGTTTCTTATTTTGTCTTTTTCTGCAATTGGCCCAACAAAGAAAAAAAGTCCAACAACCAAAAACAAATACACAGCTCAAATTAAAAAAGCCAAATACCAAAAACAAAAGACACACCCAAATTCAATAAATTAACTATATACTAACAAATATACCCTCTAATATGCGAGAAGTTACCAAACCACCTTAGACTTTTCATTCATAAAAAATTATGTAGCGTAAAGTTATTCTAAATTTTAAAAAATAATTCAACGCTTATTTAAAAAAAAGTTAATGCAAATTTTTTTATTGGGTATATTTGGCACTAAAGATTATGAGGAGATTATGAGTATTTTTTAAAAAAATTAGCTATTTAAATATAAGCTTTGTTTGGCAAATGAAATTATATGAGATTATAAAAAAAAATCTTTCATAATCTCTTAAAATCAAATGCTACTTCATTTAGCTTTATAATTAATAACCTACTTTTCATTTAATTTATCTCCATCTCCTATCCAGCTTCATCTCTTGTTCCAGTAACAGTTACTTTTGCCAAACATACCCTTAAGCTTTTAGTATTAATTAAATTAGATAATCTACATTTCATTTTTTACAATAAGGCCTAACGTTTATACTATTTACGACTTTTTTTATCAAAACTTAATTTATCAATATATAACATAATACATAAGCTTATTTTTAAGAATAAAATATAACGACAAAAGGCTTATGGATTACGAACAAACTGAGCTCATTATTGATATGCTTTGGACTTGCGTGCAATTCTATAAAAAACATTAAAGTTTAATATATATTTTTGAAAAAAAACTTTTAAAAACATCACCCTTTAACCTATACCTAATTATTAAAAAAACTAATTTATCGTTTTTATTTAATAAGAAGTTAATGCAAAAAATTTCATTGAGCTTTTGTATATTAACTGGTTTTGCAAGAATTTCGGCAATACGGTACAAACGACAACCCCTCCTGGCGTTTTGAAGTTGGACTTTTGTTAGCCTGTCTACTTCGGCCATATTTTCTTTCTTTTTTTCCCTTTATCGCTTCGTTAAAACTAAACACAGGTACTACTACACACGCAAAGCCATGATTGTTGATGATCGATTTCCCTTGATTGTTTGATTATCATTCATTGAATAACGTTTGATTATTGCGACTTAATATTTGATTAATGTATTCTTTTTTTCTAGATCAGATTCGACGTGTTTGTTAGATTAGGGTTTTTGAATTTATTCGATTAACCTGATGTGTTCATTAACCATTCATTTGATTTAGGAAGATTAGGTTTTTTAATCTTCGATGGTGTCTTTAATTGAGTTCTTATTTTTTTCGACGTAATCATTAGGGCATTAGTTATATTTTTAGGTTGTGTGCCCATCTTGAAAGGAAAACTAACCCGCCACCATGAGTTTGTTTCTGAATTCTGTTAATCATCATTCATTGAATAACGTTTGATTATTGTTGTGTGATCCTTTGTTTACATTGATTCTCACCTTTAATTATCCTTTATTCGATTCGACGTGGTTTTGGGATTTGTTTTTGTGTTTTTTCGATTATTCATCTGCAGATTTCCTTTCTAAACCTTAATCGGTGCGTTCCAATTGATCTCCCTTCAATCCAAAAAAAACCTTAACCTAATTCAATCCTAATTTGTTGCATGGGTGTTATAGATCTATGGAAGTGATGTGGCCCAAGATTTTCACATCAATATATGTAATGAATTTTCCTGAATCGTTCTCTAGCTAGGATTTGTTTAACTCATGAAAGGTGCTATCGGCCACGTAGTTCGGATTCATTATCCATCCAAGAGATCGAATGAGGGTAGGATTCGGATTTCTTCCGATTTATTAATGTAGTATTGTGAGGAAGGCTGGGAAAACCTATGCACGATTTGGGTAGGTCGGCTCAAGTTTCACGCTAATATTGCTAGGTTCCAGAGAGCACCTATGAGCGCTAAAAAAATCAGCCTAATATTGTCGCTGAGAGTAATAGAAGTAGAAGCTTTTCTTCCCAAAAAAGATGAGGGATTTAATGCTGCTTGAAAATATTGTACAGGTGTGGTTAAGGTAATCTCATTCTGGTCATAAGGAAGTGATCCCAAACCAGCAATTGCTTTGGATGACGATTGTCTGCTTACCTTATCTTCGTAATCCTTACTGTGTAGAGTAAAAGAATTTGGTCCTTATCAATCTTAGGACGGATTAATCAACTGCTGGTTTTGTCAAATTTAAAATCCATTATATGGGGAAATTTGGTTTTGCTTGGAATTCGATTCAGTTAATTCTATGATTTATTCCACGGCAACACTGGGTTTGGTTTTCGATCGTTGGTTCTCTCAATACAAAGATGCATCCCTTGACTCAACACTGATGGTAGAATTGTTATGGGTTGAGATCGAAGGGGTTTCTTTTAAACTATGGTCGTGGTAAACGTTTAAAAGGAGTCGCGTTTCAAAGGGGGGAGAGGTTACTTGATGTGATGACAGGGAAGATACATGCTATCACTCGAAGAGACTATGTATATTACACTGAGGCAGGATGTGAATATATTGGAATCTTTAGAATTTATTTTCGGGGAAAAGTTTTTGGATTGTGCTAAAGACGGTTCCTGGTTTGGGTTCGTTTTTAGACAGAATCAAATGACGATGAATCCGATGTTGAGTCTAAGGGTGGGGATCCTAAAACTCATGACTTGGGTAGCTGTGGAGAAGATGGCGATGTGGTGGAGGTCCCTGAAACACTGTTCGAGGAAGAGAGGCATAGTAATGACATACCGGTTGAGGAAAATACGAATCCGAAGGAGAATCATTCGGAGGATTTGTTTGGAATTTATTCGTTACTCAACAAAAAGAAAGCCACAATTGGAGAAGATGGTCCTTCTGATCAAAGTCCTATATACCCTCCTGGGTTTACACCAGCTGCTACAACTAATGAGCCATGCACGAATGCGGAGAACGCTGATAATGTTAACTGCTCTCATCAGGAAGGGCTTTTTACTAGTGTGGCAGACCACAACGCTGGTCCTGTACGCAATAGTGCCAGTCAGGAATCCATGAGAGACGCTTCCGAATCGGTTTGTTCTAGCCACTTTAAAAAGTCCGTTGCTCTGCGCACGGGGGAAGGGGGTCTATATTGTGTTTGATGGAAGAATTGGTAAAAGTAGGGCAAACTATGGGCTATAACATGGACGGGTGCTTGAATAACATGACTCAGATTATCGAAATAAAATGGAGTGTCGGATGATTATCGATGAATTATTTATCCTTGAATATTCAAGGCCTCTCCCAAAAGGCCAAAAAAGATTGGGTTAAGGAGATTTGTATTAAACACAAGGTGAATTTTTTGGCGCTTCAAGAAACTAAAATGAAGACTATGGATGTTTTTATCGTGAAGATGTGTTGGGGTAATCTTGGGTTTGATTATGTTCATAGTGATTCGGTAGGTAATTCGGGAGGCATTCTGTGCGTTTGGGATCCTTATTCATTTTATAAAACTAGTTCCACTGTCTCGGACTACTTCGTCATAATTCGAGGTTTGTGGTTGAAAACAGACAATAACCTTCTTATTGTTTTGGTGTATGCTCCTCACGACATGAAGGAAAAGCGTATGTTGTGGGACTATCTGACGCATGTAATCATAGTGGAATGGGAAGTGGTTGATTATGGCGATTTCAAATGAGGTTAGGTATAAATTTGATTAGGGTTTGGATCGGTGTTTAATGTTTCATGGTGCAAGCGTTTAATCGTCATTGCTAACGCGGGGGGGTTGGAGGAAAGGGTTCCGTTAGGCGGGAGTCTTTTACGTGGGTGCCACAAATCTGCCACTAAAATTGAGAAAACTAGGACAGGTTTTCGTATTCTGAAATTTATTGATCACTTGTTCCAAACACACTGCTATTACTTTGGAGCGCTATCTTTCAGATCATCGTCTATCCTCCTTCGTGAATCACGGTTCGACTTATGGGCGGATGTCCTTTTAGTTTCTAAATCACTAGTTAGATCGTGATGGTTTTTAATAATTTTGTGGAAGACATGTAGGGTGTAGCCCCTGGTAACAACTTGAATCCTTTGTGTAGTATGGCGATGAAGTTAAAATTTCTTAAATTGAAGATTAAGGAATGGAATCAAAGGAATATGAAAGACTTAAAATCGGGTGAAACTAAGTAAGGAGATTTAGAGGCCTTGATGCGGGATATGACAAAGGTAATGGTAATTGTCTGATATGGTTACAAACAAGGTCAGAAGTGGTTAACTCGCTCCAAGAAATTGACAAACTTCAAACGATGGAAATCGCTCAAAAGGCTAAGATTAAATAGTGTATCGAAGGGGATGAGAACTCTAGTTTCTTTCATGGCATGTTGAATAAACGGCGAAGTCAACTGAGTATCCGTGGCTTTATGTTGATGGGAGTTTGGATTGATGAACGCTTAAGGTTTATCGTGAATTCTATCAACACTTTAGAAATATTTGCTAAACCGGTGGACCAACTAGCTCACATTAAAATGGAATACGAATACTATAACTCTTGGAGCAGCAGATTTGACTTGGAATGCGTATGTGACTAAAGAGGAATTAAAAAAGGCAGAACAGGTTTGGGATTGTGGTGGATTTATAATTCACTGGTTCGTATGGGATTTACATTTGGTTTTTATCGTCGGTTTTGGTCCACACCATTGAAACATGATGTCTTTGAAGCTATCAGTATTTCTTTAACAGTGGTGCTATTCCTAATGGGTGCAATTCCTCTTTCATTGCGCTAATCCCGAAAATTCCAGATGCGAACTTGGTTAAAGACTTTAGACCAATTAGCCTAATTGGAAGCATGTATAAGATCATTACAAAAATTCTAGCAAATCGTCTTGTGCGGCGTGTTGGGTGATATTGTAAATGAGGTGCAATCGCTTTTATCGCGGAAGGAATGACAAATCTTGATGGTCCGTTTATTCTTAATGAGAGTGCTACAGTGGTGTCAAGGCTTAAAATTATACAATCTTAATTTTTAAAGTTGATTTGAGGAATGCTTCTTTTGATTCGATCGATGGGATTTCTTAGACGATTATCTTAAAAAAAAACTTTGGTTTTGGTGTATAAATGGTGCAATGAGATTCAAGCTGTCTTAGATCATCGAGAGGTTCTGTTATCATTGAATGGTTAGTCCCACGGGAGAGTTTTATTTCCAAAAGGTCTTAAGCAAGGTGACCGTCTAATCTCCTTTTCTTATTTAATTTTAGTTATGAGAGCGTTACATCTTGCATGTTCAGAGTGTGGTGGATGCGGTATGTTTAATTTAAAGGCGTTCCAGTTAAACCCTTCGTTATACTTTGTTCGCATATGTTTTTACGCGGATGACTGCAGTGTTTGTGGGACAATTGTGTATGTTAATATTAATAATCCTACCCACGTGGCTTGTGATTGCTTTTATTGGGCATGGGTTGAGGAAATAACATGTAGCAAAATGCAAAATTATGGGTATCCTTATGGCGGATGATAAAGTTAAGAGTGCAACGACTAAACTTGGATGTCTTATGCTCAATAACCCTTTTTCCTACTTAGGTACGAAAGTGGGTGGCTCTATGTCTCGAACTCACGCGTGGGAGAAGGTTATAGGCAAGGTACGTTCTCGTCTATCTAGGTGGAAAATGAAAACTTTGTCTATAAGGGGTAGATTAACTCTCCTCAAATCGGTTCTTGGATCTATGCCCATATTCCATATGTCCATATTTAAAGCCCCCTTATTTGTTATTCGCCAGCTTGAATCAATCTGGAGTCATTTTTTAATGGACATGATTCAGCTAGTAGGAAAGCGTCGTGGATTAACTGGGATTGTGTGCTAGCCCCAAAAGAAAAAGGAGGTCTAGGGGTCTCAAGTTTATACGCTTTTAAATCGAGCCTTAATGTTTCAAAGGGTTTGGAGTTTTTACTCTCAAAACCTTCTTCTATGGCAAGAGTTATGAAGGCGGCTATTTCATGTAGATGATGGGAGATTTGGTAAGGACATAAAGGCGTGCAACCAATCTTGTTGTTGAATATAGTGAACAGAATTATAGTAATAATACGAATCAAGGCATTAATTTTCTTGATTTTATGCGCCTTAAGTTGGGTAACGGAAACAACATATCTTTCTGGAACGACAACTGGATTGGAGGCAACACTCTTAAAAACTTGTATCCTCGTATTTATGCTTATGAGAACTCTAAACAGGTGACGGTTTATACAAAGTTAGCTGATATCGCGTTGCGAGCTTTTTTTTTTTTTTTTCGTTTCGTCGAAAACCGAGGGGAGGTAGATTGTATGTATCCAGTTTAATGAGAATGCTGGTCTTGACTGCGGGATGTTTCTTTAACGCGATATAAGAAGTATGGATATGGTCTTTGTGGCAGGTTCGGGGATTTCTTTGTTCTCTACTGTAAAGCATGATGATAAAATAGGCTTAACGGTTGTCAACTCTAAAAATGTTGGATTAATTGTTCCCATCAAGGTAAATGTACACGCATGGAAAGTCAAGTTTGATATGCTTTGGACTTGCGTGCGATACTATAAAAAACATTAAAGTTTAATATATATTTTTGAAAAAAAAAACTTTTAAAACACACCCTTAACCTACCTAATAATTAAAAAAATTAATTTAACGTTTATTTAAAAAAAGTTAATGCAAAAAATTTCATTTAAGCTTTTGTATTAACGTTTGCCAAGAATTTCGGCAATACCGTTACAAAACGACAACCCCTCCTGTCGTTTTGAAGTTGGACTTTTGTTTTTTTTTTAACGGCAACTTTATTAGAAACACTAGCAAGAAGCTAGACAATTACAAAGAAATCAAATATGGGTGTTGAATCCAACTATCCCATCTTAACTTAGAACTACCTCTAGCTTTACACCAACAAAAAGATCGTAAAACAATATCATCGAAAATGGACTCTTTACGAGGCTTTTTACTCGCGAAAAGTAATTGGTTCCGGATTTTTTTTTCATTTTTTCCCCTTATCGCTTCGTTAAAACTAAACACAGGTACTCAAAAATTCCACATTCAACCCTCAAGAACAAAAAAAACCTAATAACACCCTTAAATAACAATACTAAAAAAGAAATAACATGAAATTAAAAAAAGACACTACAAAATACAAAATATTTTATAAAAACACACTAAAAAACTTAACAACATATTATCGTAATTAAATATTGTTTAAAATGAAGTTAAACACCGCCGCAACGCGCGGGAAAAAACCAACTTGTTTAACTTAAATATGAATTCGTATAGTTTATTGAATTTGGGTGAAAGGATTCTTTAAAGGACTCAGCTGTGTTTGTTTATCGAATTTGGGTGAAAGGACGGTACTTGGGTAAATATTGCTCATTATAATTGTCTCAAAAGTGTTCCATTTTTTTCGCGTGTGTTTTTTTAAGCAGTTATCTGCAACTTTTTTTTGCCATAACAAAAAGGCCTTGCGGAATTAAGTTATTCAATTAATGTAAAAACGAGTCTTTTAATTATGGTGTGCCTAAAAGTTCTATAGCCGTGCAGGTTGTAAATCATCTCTACTGCGAGGGTGGATAAAGAACCTGGAATCACAAGGTTTGTTGCAATACCATTGCTAGATGATGAAAGTGATCGGTTTGAAGTTCGTGAGAGGTGGAGCAAAAAGATCGGTCAAGATACTATTTCACTGACCAGAGTCGTCAATATGGAGCAAGTTGACTTATTTTTTCAACAACTAATTAAAAAATCTCAGAGATAATCTAGCACATATGCATAGTGCTAAATACTTGAATGTTTATAGTGTAGGAATCTAGTTAAAATGGTGTAGGTGCTTAAAGTTGTTAAAGTGAGAAGCAATAAAAATTGGACAAATGTCACATTATTTAATTAGTTGTTGGTCCGTGTACGATTTGTTGGTTTGTGTACGAATTGTTGGAGGTTTTGGTTCGTGTACGAGCAATTGGTTCGCGATTTTTAGTAATACAAGTTTCTTGTGTATCAGTTGTTTATCATAGTTTAACATTTATTTGTTAACTCATATGTAACTTGTAAGAGTGTATTATTCAATTTGCGAATAAAATGTATATTTCTATTAATAGTCTTTTGTGAAGCAAAATTATGTATCATATGTATCAGCTATAAATGATGGCGTATCAAGTTTTTTTGTGGTTGTACATCAATTTTTATGTATAAGATTTAATTTTATGTATCTACTATTAATTAAATCACATATTAATTAATAGATTCAATGGTTAAGATCACTTCTCATTTTAACAACTTTAAGCTACTACACTACAATAACCCTCCCCTATATATATATATATATATATATATAAAATAAAATTTTAACGCCCCACAGCAACGCGCAGGACATAAATTCATATAAGGAAAAAAACGAACCATTAAACATGATACCGAAAAAATAAACCTGCACAATTAAACATGAGACCGAAAAAATAAACCCGCACAAAATACAATAAAAAATATTGCCCAGCAGTAACGCGCAATTATCATTTAAGACACACGTAATCACATAAAATTATCTTTAAAAAAACCCATATAGCCAAAATAAGAAACATTTAAACATGAGACCCAACACATAAGCTCACATAAGAAAAAAACAAACTATTAAACATGAGACCGAAAAATAAACCCGCACAAAATACAAAAAGAAAAATTTTAAAAATTAATGCCTCGCAACAACGCGCGAAAAATTAACGCTCCGCAGCAACGCGTGAGTAATGTGCTTGTTTTAACTAAATATTGTTTGCATTTCTATGCAGTTTCATGTTTCTATGTGGTGTGTTTTTTTAGATAGCTAGTGCATTAAGCTATGTGTGATCAAAGTCTAGTTGATAACACTTTTCACACGTTATCTTTTCATTAGAACGATCTATGTATCTTCCGGAGTAACATAATTTTGCCACTTACAAGATTTTTATGGGTAAAACCTCTCATTTGGCATTTATTTGCTACATCCACAAAACATTCACAAACAAACTTTCATATAATGATGGAGTTAGGATCAAATAAGAAGAAAACTTAAAATGAGAATGATAAGAAGAAACCACAACCACACATTTAAGATGCACCTACAAAAATGGATGCATCTCCCATTAAAATTCCATCTCCTATTTAAAATGTGTAACTAGAAATCCTTTTTATTCTTCTCATTATAGTTTTTCTTCTCACCGGATCCTTACTCTATAACGATGTGTGATCTTATTTGGCCCACTCATCTTCTTTTTTCTTTTAACAAGTCTCCTTTTTTTAACAAATCATTAAGCTACATCTGACTTTGTGAATTTTTTTTTTTAAATTTATGTGGATGTAGTATTTCTCAAATTTTATTAGGACATTTTAGTTTACAAGCAATTAAAATAGTTTATATTTAAAATATAACTATCTAATGCATACATTAAAATTAATATATCATATGGGCAATATGATATGTGATATGGATCACTGACATACCATTATTTGTAGAACCAGGTTAAAATAACCATTGCTGACGTTATTCTCATATGTCGCACTATCGCAGTTAAATCAATGTAAATTTTATAGAGGAAAATTCATTAATAAATAAAAAAGAAGTAAAAGGCAGTCTAACATATAATAAAAAAAATGTTCTTCTCAAAATAGACGTCCAATTTGCCCAAGTCTATTTTCGGAAGAGCATTTATTTTAGATATATTCACTTTTTGAAATATGTAAAACTAGCTTCAAGGCCCGCCCGATGGGCGGCTAAATTTAAGTTTTTTTCTTACATAATAAAATGTAATGCAAAACTAGTTTAAATATAAGAATACATAATGTTTAAATGAGAAAAGCTTAACATAATATGTCATGTGTAAAACATATAGAAAACCACCTTGAATGTATTGTTATAAATTAGAAAAAGTAAACTAAATAGTCAAAAACTTATAGTCGATGAAGAACTTCTTTATACACAACATTTGTTGTGTGATTGCAGTAGGTTCCATCTTGATCGAATTAGGTTCCATCTTGATCGAAACATAACAGCTTTAGACCCTTCTTGCTCTTTACTCTTGCTTTTTTTTGGTGTAGTAATAGATGTACTGCTGTTTTATCTTGGAAGAACTGGTTAAAAAATCCGAATTTGATCTCTTTGTAATGTTTCTTCTAGCTTCTTGCTAGTCTTTTATTAAATCATTGCCGTTAAAAAAAAAAACATAAAGTTGTCCGTGTAAAAAAAAAAAACCGGTCGTTCCAAGTATAAACAACGTTTGACCTTAACTTTTGTTAATGGTCATAGCAAAACAAACAGCTATCGGGTATTGTCTTCGGTTAAGCTGAAAATGCATCTTCTTATCAGATGGACTAATATTCATGCGAGGGATAGCGACAACTGTCCCAACTTTACCACCGGATATGATATTTGCTTCAATGTTAATGACCCCCATTCTCACAATTTGTAACCTCGTACCATTACAAAGGCCACCTCTTTGGTCTATATTTCGCGAACACATTAGAGGAGCACCAATCTTCAAAACTAACTTATGATTTGGAGTACCTGACATTCTTATTGTGTTTAAAAATTCTGTGGTATACATAGACTCATCGTAGTTGAAATCTATGTCTACATCCGACACAGAATCTGAACTATAAAGGTAGTGGAAAGGTTAATAGAAATAACATTAGATGATATAAAACAAACAATAAACTAATGTAAGTAAAAAAGCTTAATAATATCACGTTAAAAATATAAAACAAAGAATAAACTAATGTAAGTAAACAAACGTGAGAAAAACTACATATAGTTGATTGCGAAAAAAGAGAATAACAAATAAAATCACATCCATTTATAATCTTTAAAGCACTTATTTGTAGATTGTGTGAAATTGTTGTAGTTGTTATCTTAGTCACAACATAGCACTTTGAGACCCTTCTTGATTTTTACACTTGAAACCGCTACATATAGTCCCACTTGCTCGATCACGAAATTGATTAAGCCGCACAATCTCAGTCTCAAGCAACTGCACAATCAACAAAGGAATTTGTAAAAAAGTTATCACGTTAAAGAACATGCATTATATAGGAATGTGGGTTGTCGTGGGTTGCACAAAGTGTTAAAATGGGGCAAATGTGCACAAAGTGTACTAATGAACCGAATTTTGATGGAAAATTAGCACCATGCACATCAGGTACCATCCATACCATTAATCAAATCTCCGTCACATTAACATTCTGTAAACACATTTTTACTCCATCTTTCTTGGATTATTAGCTTCCATACAATTTTAAGTTAATTTATGCCCATTTAAATATTACTACAGAATACTCGTAACCAGTTATTTGATCCACATATCCTCATATTTTATCAAGATGCCAGTTTGCCTAAAATAAATCTAACTTTTTTACTCAGCATAATAATCATTGTAGTATGGGTAATGGGCAAATGACTAATAATATAACACTGTATTTGCATAAAACTACATATATTTTAGAAGCTTTATTGACCAAATGACTATGTAACGTGAAGGAAGAGCAAAAAAACTTACAACTGAACATCAGTGAGCTTTCCAAGAAGGAAGTTTGTTGCTGCCTCAATGTTTTTCTTAAAGAAATCTTGTTTCTCAACATGAAGCTTAGAGGATAAAAGTTAAGGGCACGTTTGGTAGAGAGAATTTCAGAGATTAGAATTGAAGCAGAGAATAGAAATTTAGAGAATAGAAATCAGTGGAGAATTTTATTTGATTCTACTGTTTGGTAACATCAGAGACTTAAACCTGAGAAATGCACAATTTTGTATTTGTTTTGATTTTTTTAACTATTTCGAATCGCGTTACTCGGGTTAAGAATTTTATTTGGGTTATTTGGGTCATGAGTCACCAAATATTAAATAGGGTCACGGGTTTTTTAAAAATGGTTTTACTAACTCTCGAGTTCGAGTCGACTCGAGTTGACCAATAATAAAAATTTATATATTTACGTTATACGTTTAAAATAAATTTTTTTATATAAAATTAAGCGGGTGACTTCATTAATTATAGCCTGTTCCATTTTTACAATTGATAATATTTGTTTTTTTCTAAACACAACATGGAGAAAACCAATTCCATCCGAAATGAGATGGAAATAACATCACCCAAATTTGCACTAGGGAGAATTGGGAGGGAGAATCAATTCTCCGCTTTTTTTTTTCTCGACATACCAAACAAGAGAAATGTTTTCATTTCCATTTCTTTGGGATTATTTCTCCCAACCAAACATGCCCTAAAAGTTTATATAGGAGGAGTTAATACGGGTCGTCGGGCCACATTGCGTTGGTCAAAAGGGTCATACTACATCAGGTATTTTAGATACTAATTACTTTATCAATATTAAAATGCGTCGATGATAAGCATTTTGGATAACCATGAACAGATTCGTTTCAACTTTTTAGCATGTACAAAAGTGAAAGATACTGTAAAAAGATGATGTAGCAACTTTTAGGTCATAGCTACATATATATTCATGACATCTTTTTACATGTGGAGGTCTCATTGCATAACCTTATTATAATTATAATTATAATTATAATTATAATTATAAGTATAGACGAAAGTTCGACATAGAACAATTTCCAATCAAAGAGAAAAGCGCTAGATCTCACCCGCACATTTCAAATCAATCCTACGGCTGATATGTTTTCCCATTTTATTTTTATTATTCACTTGAGGACATTT
>BQNB010155739.1:0-15355 GCA_026074375.1 Tanacetum coccineum
TTTTAACTGGTGTTTCATGATTTTTAAATTTGCTGAACTCTATCTTTTTAACAACAAGAAAAACAGTTTCTTTATCAACATTAAGTGAAGACTTAACAAAGCTACTTGTGTCTTCTGATACTTGTTATTTTACCAAAGAGTCATCATAATTTTCTTTAGAATCATCTAATTTTTTTATCACAAACAATGTTATACTCTTGCTTACTATCCTCAGAACCATAACTTTTGAATTCAGGGTCTTTGAATTTATCAAGACCAGAATAAGACAAATCAAGTTTTTTAGGTTGATTATAGATTAAAGAATAGGGTGGAGGAACAACATTATACCCCAAACCCTTCTCAATTTTAAATTTAATGCCCTCTTTTTCTTGCTTAACTTTTTCAAACTCACTTTTAAGCACATTTATTTCATAGTCTTTGCAAGCTACTTCTCTTTTAAGAACTGCAACTTCTTCACTAAAAAGAACCTCATTCTTTCTATATGTGATAAGTTGATCTTCTACAGTTGCTAAACCTCTTTTATAAGTAGCTGCTGTAAATTCAGTTTGATTAAGCTTAACAATCAGATCATCATACTGTTTCTTAAGAGTTTCATAGTTTTTCAGACAAGTTTTAGAGCAAGTTTTATCATTGTATACCTCAAAGTCTGAAAATGCCATTAGAGCCATATTTGTCTGAACTTGTTCTTCTGCCATATCACTCCAGTAAAAACCTACACCATCTATAGCCAACATTGCCTTTGAAGATGTGTCTTCATTGTTTACTTGCTTCCTAGTGTTGTCTTGATTTCTGAACTGGCCCTCCTTATTCCTTGGTGCTCTACACTCCCTGGCAAAGTATCCCATCTTGTGACAGTTGAAACACTCCACCTTGGATTTATCATACCCAGCAGTATCATTAGCATTAATGAAAATTTTCTTGCCAATCCTCTGAAAGTACCTGTTTGCCCTCATACTTAGCAGAGAGAGCTGCCACTTCAAATCCATTGCTTCCGGATCATCTTTATGAATTTGATCTAAGTCTTGCTGTATGAGATTAGAACCATTTGGATTCTCAACAATGAAAGCATACGCAACATTATCACTGAAGCTAGCAGTACTAACTTGAGGACTAGCAGTGTTGACATTAGGGCTAACAATACTAACTTCATATGCAGGTTTAGCAGTATCATTAGTACTGCTAGTGCTTGGAGCAGTCATAAAGGCCAAGTTTTGAGCACCACTACTTGCACCAACAGATTTCTTTACACTTTGTTCAACAATTTTGAAGTTGTTGTACAAATCATCGATGCTCATTGTTTCAATTTCAGCCTTATTTATCCAGACTACAACATGAGTATTCCACTCAGGGGGCAAGCTGCTCAAAAAATTTAAATTTAAGTCTTCTTAAGAGATGACCACACCCAAAATTGCAAGCCTACTAACAATCTTCTGGAGTTTGTTAAAGATGATGTTCTAAACCATACAAAGCTTTCTATTTTGCAGATTCTTCCTTTTGAAGAGGGTCGTCTTCCGGTAAAATACTTGGGAGTTCCTTTGGTTTCCTCTCGGCTAGTTTTTAGGGATTGTAAAGAGTTGGTTGATCGAATTCGTAGTCGCATTAATGATTGGAAGAATAAATCGCTCTCGGCGGCTGGAAGGCTTCAACTTGTTAGATCGGTCCTTGGTTCTATGCATGTGTATTGGGCTTCGGTATTTATCCTTCCTAGTCGTATTCTTCTTGATATTGAGCAACTAATGAGGGGTTTTCTATGGTGTCATGGGGAGATGAAGAAAGGGAGAGCGAAGGTTGCTTGGGAAGTGGTTTGTCTTCCGAAGAATGAAGGGGGGCTTGGGGTTCGTAGGCTTGATTTATTTAACAAAGCTCTCATGGTTCCTCATATTTGGAATCTCATAACTAGGAAGGAGTCGTTGTGGGTTAAATGGATTCATCAATATAAGTTGAGAGGTAGGCATTTTTTTGATGTTCCATATTGTGGTTGTATGACGTGGGGTTGGCGGAAACTTCTCCAACTTCGACCTCTTATTCGGGATCATTTTAGGTTTCGTATTGGTGATGGAGCAACTTGCTCTCTTTGGTTTGATCGGTGGTCCACTTCTCGGCCTCTTGCTGCTATTGTATCTAATCGAGACATTCATAGGGCTGGATTCGATTTATATTCTAAGGTTAAAGATGCGGTTCATAATGGAGAATGGTCATGGCCTGCTGATTGGTTCTCTAAATATCCTCTTCTTAATTCGGTGGCTGTTCCTACTCTTTCGGCTATGCAAGACAGATTGGAATGGCGTGATAGGCTGGAGATTGTTAAACCTTTTTCCGTTAATGCTGTTTGGAATTGTATTCGACCTAGGGATGCGGTGGTTAATTGGTATGATGTGGTTTGGTTCGCGAATTGTATTCCTAGTCATGCATTTCATTTGTGGCTTGTTGCTAAGCGTCGGCTGAAGACTCAAGACCTTTTGCGTCCGTGGGATGTTAACGGGGCTGTTTTGAGTATGCATTGTCCGCTTTGCGATGGACAACCGGATTCTCACGAGCATCTATTCTTTGATTGTGTTTTTTCTAAACAGATTTGGGATTCGGTGAAGTCTTTGGCTGGTCTCCCCAATGTGATTGGGTCTATTTCGATTATTGTTGATTTGTTGATTCCTTTTGCGAAGCGAAGATCAGCTCGAAGTGTGGTTGCCAAGCTTGTTGTGGCAGCGTGTTCCTACTACATATGGCAAGAGCGTAATCTTCGTTTATTCATGAATCAGAAACGATCTCATTCTCAGGTTACGGATTGTATTAAGTCTTCCATTAGGCTTAAGCTTCTCTCATGTACGTTTAAGAAGTCGAAGGATGCTTTGCTGTTCAAGCGCCTTTGGAATCTCCCTGACTCCATATTTCGGTGATTATGTTGAGTTTAAGATCTTTTATTTGGTGGTCTATTAGGTATTTGTGGTCGTTAAAGTGGTTATTCCCTATTGGTGTAATTGGGTGTGTAATTGTTAGGTTAGCACACTGTGGCATGTCACATGTGTTTTAGTAGTTGTTCAAGCTTTGCTTGAGGTTAATGTGGTATTTCAGCCACATTCCATTGTACTTAAATGTTTTTTTGGTGTAATATATTTAACCGGGGATTGTTGTCCCTTTTACCAAAAAAAAAATATCAGGTTGTAAAATAGAGTAGTCATTCATTCCTAAACAAACACAAAAATACAAAATGTATTAGTTGATAGGTTTGGTCCTCTCCTAGAACACACAAAGCCAAGATGCTTGTGGTTCATATTAGGAGAGTTTATTTGTCATTCAATCCCTGTTGTTGTTCCGCTAACAACCGGGTATAATTCTTTGGTATAGATATATCAATAAAGAGTTAAACGTTGAAAAATAGAACTTGTGTTATTAGTATCTTATCGGTCTCGTGTTAAATATATAGTCGTATATGGTTATCACGATTTTAGGGACCAACAGATAGCTAGACGATCGTTCTTGATAGCATTATTAGCTCTCTGAGTTTGATTCATACCTAGCCATTTATTTGGTAAGCTGTTAACAAACGTGGCATTTACTTTAGCTTAGAATTTTATCATCTTTGTTTTTAAGTTCATTTAACAAAAAAAAATTAGCCTAGTGTAGGTTTCTTTCACCTTTTCACCTTCAAGTGCTTTAATAGCATTGAACAAGTCTAAGGGCTGCAATTTTGGTGTATCTTATATCAGATGGTCCCTCATGACTCAATATTAAATTATTCCACATGGATTGAGCAATGGTACATTTAATGACATATTTCATAACGTCATTGGATAGACAAGAGATGATGATACTTTTCAGTCTCTTATCTTGATTAGCAAGTTTTTTGTCCTCGCTTTTGAGGTTTGATTAAAATATTTTCAAATTTATCTGCAGGATATTTAAGAACATATGGTCCATTTTTTAGTATTTCAAGAAGATAAGGTTTAAGACCATCAAGATAGACCAAGAACCTATCCTTCCAACTAGAGAAATCATCCACGTCAAATGGTGAAACATTTGTGACATGAGAACCTCCCCTAGAATCAAGAAGTTGTGGGAGATCCCCATTAACAACATTTTGGGATACATTGTTTGTACTTGTTAGTGTCGTTAATTTAAAGAACATTTTCTACCCTATTAGGGTTTCTAGTATTTCTAGAGTTAGGAACAGGAGGTGGTAGGATAGTTCCAGACATGATTGGATCTTAATTTTAAAAACTTAGAACATTTTATAAAATTGTTTTATAAATCAAACCGCTCTAATACCAATTGAATGTCCCAACTAACATGTCTATATGGAATTATGAAACACTAATGAAAACAAATAACACAAGGTATAAATTTTCAGTCGTGTAATAATTATTGATTTAAATTAAATTATTACAAAGTGTTATGGATCACACTTGTTGAATGAAAATGTAAGGTTACCATTTGAACAAGTAAACTTGATAGATTATCAAGTTTACAAGCGAACTTATATAGATCAGCTGACTATCTTGTAACTTTGATAACGTAGTAAAATTTCTATAATAACGACAACATATAAAGTGATAACATTTCTATTTATAGTGGTACGAGGTTGATTCCTTAGTGGGGTTAGTTGGGACGTGTCAACAATCCAGTGGTGGCGTACAACTACATTTAATGCACATCTATTCTTGGTAACTACCTGCCAATACTTTTGTGAACAGATCTGCCAACTGTTCTGATGTGTGCGGTTGTCGTAAAGACTTCTACACGAAGTTTTACAACTCTCTAGGTAGTGTACCTAATCGTTGTAGCATAGTATAGGAAAGACTCGGGGGTTGTTATCGTTCTCTAGGAGAATAGGTTGGGAAGGCTTAAACAAGGCTTAGCCGAGATCTACAGGATTGAAAGGAGATTCTTTTTGTATTTTTATATTTTTTAGAAAGCAGATAAAATCATGGGTTTGAGAGGTTGGTTTGATTAACGAATTAATTAACTATTATAATCTATACTACTGGTGATAACTTTATGATAAGATAGTTTATTTACTTAATCATGCATTACTCATTAGATTGCTTCTTCTAATCTTGTTGCTTTGTCACACTCGTGATGATCTGTGTAAGTATTTCCTAAGTCATGAACGAATTACACGAACCCGCCGTCTATTTAATATTACAAGGCCCCTAAGAGTATATTAAATGCAATTGAAATATCTTAAGAGGGATCAACTATATTGGGGGTAAGGTAATCTCGCGTTTCCCTAGACGTCTATGCTAATTTAATATCTTATGGCTAGATTTCTAAAGCCTAACGCGCACATTCATCACAAGAAGCAACATAAAAGGATCTACAATCCAACTTTCATGCAATCATAAGTAAATACAAGAGAGGGTTTAGCCTAACATGTTATAAAAAAAGCAAGAACATAGATCAATCAAACAACACATAAACATATTGAATAATTAAAGATAAACAATCTTACTTGATTAAAACATGGATTAAGGTCAGTTACAATAGGGTTTTGAGACCCTAAAGACGGCCTAAAAGCTAACAAAATACTTAGGGTTCGGCTCCTAAAAGTTATACAAAGTTACACACTTAAAACCTTAAATTCGGTTTTGTATATATAGAGAAATCGCTGCGACGGCGTCCAGTTGTAGTCGCGACGCCGTCACAAAGTAGAATCTTCTAAGTCTGATTTAAGTCGGTTACGTCCTGACGCCGTCGTCAATTCTCTGACGCCGTCACTAGATAGATCACGACGGCGTCAATTCTCTGTGAGCATATTTCTTTAAGAGGTTTAGTGTAGGTTCGTAGTCTTGTTCGTTTCTTCTCCAAATGAGCCCAAGCCACGTGTATTTCCTCCAAATGTCATCCAAGTGTAAAAAACCTGAAAACAAGCGATTAAGCACATAATCTTGGCATATTTGCATGATTTAGGGGGTTAAATGACCCTGAAATAGTGTATAAAATGACACCTCATCAAATACCCCTACACTTGGGATTTGCTTGTCCTCAAGCAAATGGGCCTTTCTATCTAGACAATAGCAATATTTGGGTCATTTAACCTACTCTTTAAAAGCAGTTTACAACACAACCTTCTAGACCTCGTAAATTAAAGCACGGAAAGCATATACTAGCACCTCACATAAGTGTTCAGGATTTTCTCTTTCACTCGGGTGTATAATAAATTTTAACAACTATAGGAAACAAAAAATTAAACACTCATTACCTGTCATAGCATATAATTTACCATAGGCTTGGTAAAGGATCAAACCTCCACCGCTAGGCGCAAGTATTAATCATTACTATCAAATAGGTCTTTCAAAGTGTTGTGGGGTGTAGGTGTAAGATAACATTAACGGAAACGAAAATGAATGGGATACATTTGGGGAGTGACTTTTGGGTGAATTTGGAGTGAAAGGGTTAGCTAATTATTTATAAGAATACACGTTGGTTGGGTTGCTAAGCCAAAGACTCGGGCAAGATATACAAACTCTACATCCATCTCTTTATTTTTCTTTTCTTGACTCTATGATAAACATAACATAAGCAAATGGCAGGCCGTACATTTTTTTCGTACACTTTTGCCCTGCCATTACTTAAATATATAATACATCATGGGGGTTTATAGATGCACCCCTACACTTGAACTTTTACATACTTGATAATTACAATCTAACTAATATCCCGAATTGAGGCGGATCAACATAACATGCAGCTTATTGAGCTCTATTGGGGGTAATAAGTTACTTCTTCCCCAATTCTTCATAAGATAAATACTACCATGAATCTCAATCGTCCCAAAACTGTATCTACAAAGATAAAGACTTAGCAACCATGTACTCAATAATTAACTTGGGTTAAAACAATAATGTACTAAACATACAAGGTATGCTAAGGCGATTTGGGTGTAACAATTAGTTCAAAGGTGACAATGATCTTCATTAATAGTTCGGCTTAACCAAAAAATTACAAGAACTGTAAAAAAAGATTGGCTCGAAGGGTTGTGCTAGGGGTATCCTACACTAAAAATGAGTGCATGGTAAGGGTGTGAGATAGTTATATAGTCGATGTGACCATAATAACAATTACAGGTTTAAAACATGGGTTAATCCTAGTGCCTCTTTTCTAGCAAATCCTAAAACTCACTATGTGGTCTCAGGATGCATCACAAAAACAAGTTTTAGAATTTAATATATTATCGGTACACTCATATAATTTAATATTGACACCAATGCTCCAGAAAAGGTGACAAAGACCATACATACACATTCGTAACGACGGAATAGATACATATGACTGACATACGAAAGCATATAACTCGAGAAGCTTAAATGTATTAAAAGTCTTGGGTATACAAAAAAAGATACCCAGAATTCCTAATAGATATAACGGCGAACCTCGCATTATTTTGGGTGAAATTAGAAGGGTATTTGTGGCTAGACATATCATTCCTATCCATAAGACCGCTAATATTCCTATCCATGAGACGCTATTAATACTCGGTTTTCGTCGGTATGTGTCATAAAAATTTTAAATTTTGGTCAAAATTACCTTTTTATGCTATGTTTCGATATATTACCCATCATTTTAAGGACAAAGCAAATGGCAATTGAAGGAATAGTTTCTAAGGCTTATTTCCCCCTACACTTAAGTTGAACATTGTCCCCAATGTTCTATAGAAGTACCCGTAAAAACGAATAAAGGGAAAAGAAAACAAGTAAAAGAAACTAGTACTCCCCTGGTTTGCTCAATAATGGAGAAGAAACATGCGATAACTGGTTAAATCGTCCTCCAAGAATCGTCTAATGAAACTTCCTAAGAACTTCCAAGCTTCTTCTCATCAAATATAACCTGTAATCAAAGACAAAGACAACTACACCAAGCATAAAATCGACGGGATAGATATAATTACAATGAGAGTTTAGGGTTTGACTCTATGAAAGCAGTAAAGATAGGATGAGAGTAATGATATAATCATAGGTTTCTGCAGGTTTATAAAAGAATTACAAATTTTAAATGTTGTGCAAACTATTTTTCGAAAATACTTGAAAATTTTCAAATTTTCCTGTAGCTGGGCTCACGACGCCGTCAGGGTAAATTCTGACGCCGTCTTCAGCCTCTGAGAAAAATTTCTTTTTATTTTCTTTGAAAAACTTCCTTCACACGATTATATAAGTTATTTCCTGTATGAATTACTGCATGAAACCTGAGATTAGTCAATACAATCATATAACTCAAAACTGACGTGAATTAATCTAAACAATTTATTTCATATGTTTGAATTGATTCTTAAAAACCGGATATTTCCCCTACACTTATTTTGTTGTAAAATACCTTTGATTGAAATTAAGACGAAGTTAAAGACAAAACAAAACATGATTACAAAAATGATGAATTCAAACATAAAGAACAAATGAGAAGAATTAAAACACAAGATACTCCTAATATGAGATAAAAATAAACATTGAGTTGCCTCCCAAGAAACGCTTTTCTTTATTTATGAGTTTTGTAGCTAGACTCAAAGTCACACATTCTTACGTGACTTCTCCATCATCTTCCTGTATGATATCGTCATCTCTGTTAGTATCCAATATGTCTTTTTGATATCGTTTCACACGTTACTTATTTACGTTGAATTGCACCTTTTCATGTCTTTGCTTACTGAGAATGGTCCATACCACCTTGACTTTAGCTTCCCGGGGAACAGCCTTAGGTGTGAGTTAAAGAGAAGTACTTTATCGCCTTTTTCATAATTGGTTAGTGTTTTTATACGTTTATCGTGCCACCTTTTTGTTCTTTCTTTATAAGAGATGGAGGATTCATAAGCGTCGAGCCTCATTTTGTCCAGCTCGTTAATCTGTAAGAACCTGTTTGCCCCAGCTTTTGTCAGGTCCATGTTGCAGTATTTAATGGCCCAGTAAGCTTTGTGCTCTAATTCGACAGGAAGATGGCATGCCTTACCGTAGATTATTCTAAATGGGGTTGTTCCTAAAGGGGTTTTAAACGCTGTCCGAAATGCCCATAATGCATCATTTAACTTGTGGGACCAATCTTTCCTGTTGTTCTCGATGGTTTTCTCAAGGATACGCTTTATTGCCCGGTTTGTGTTTTTGACCTGCCTGTTTGTTTGGGGGTGATATGCGGTGGAGAATCGGTGAACCACTCCATACCTTTTCATTACATTTTTCATCTAGTAGTTGCAGAAATGGGTACCCCTATCACTAATCAAAGCCTTTGGTATTCCAAATCTGGCGAATAGTCTTTTGAGGAAGTTCACTACATTTCGAGCATCGCTGGCGGGAAAAGCTTGAGCCTCTACCCATTTTGACACATAATCGATAGCTACTAGGATGTATTTGTTTCCATTCGATGAGGGGAATGGTCCCATGAAGTCTATCCCCCATACATCGAATATTTCACAAACTTGGATGTACTTTTGAGGTGTTTCACCCCTAGAGGAGATGTTGTCGGCTCGTTGACAGGCATCACAACCTCGGACCAATCTATATGCATCGCGAAAGATACTTGGCCAATAGAAGCCGGCTTCGAAGACTTTTCTTACGGTTGTGGCAATACCATGATGCCCTCCTGATGGGCCGCTGTGACATTGTCGAAGGATTTGTGTCGCCTCGTCTCTTGCGACACACCTTCGTATGATTCGATCTGCGCATTGTTTGAATAGAAATGGCTAATCCCAAAAATAATGCCATAGATCGTTGAAGAACTTTTGTTTTTCTTGGCGGGTAGAACGGAAGGGCAGTACGCGGATGGCAAGGTAGTTAGCGTAGTCAGCATACTAAGGCTCATTGTTTTTATTTAGGGAATAAGTACCTTATTTTGGCCTTGGTCAGCTTCCCTAGATCGGGGTTTTCAAACCGAGAGAGGTGATCGGCTACGAGATTTTCAGCACCTTTCTTATCGCGGATCTCGATATCGAATTCTTAGAATAGCAGGATCCACCTAATCAGTCGCGGTTTCACATCTTGTTTTGTGAAGGGATATCGCAGGGCGGAGTGATTTGTAAAAACGATGATTTTGGACAAGACAAAGTATTGGCGGAATTTGTTGAATGCGAAGACGACATCCAAAAGCTCCTTCTTGGTTGTTGTTTAGTTCTCTTGTGCTTCGTTCATTGTTTTGCTGGCATAGTGTATGGGCTTAAAATGTTTATCGATCATTTGCCCTAGCACTGCTCCGACAGCATAATCACTTGCGTCGCACATGATTTCAAATGGCAGTGACCAATCCGGCTTGATCATAATTGGGGCCTGCGTTAGTTCATGCTTTAACTTATCGAAGGCCTGGATGCATTCTTCAGAGAAGTTGAATGGGGTGTCTTTTACCAGGAGCTGGGTCATTGGGCGTGCGACTTGTGAGAGATCTTTTATGAATCTTTTGTAGAAACCGACATGTCCTAAAAAGCTCCGGATGGCTTTCACGTTCGTGGGATATGGTAATTTGGAGATTGCCTCGATTTTCTCTTTATCGACCTTGATTCCCGAACCTGAGACCTTATGGTCGAGGATGATCCCTTCCTTTACCATGAAGAGGCACTTCTCCCAGTTTAACACGAGGTTGGTTTCCTCACACCTTTTTAGCATTTTTCTAGGTTTTTAAGGCAGTGGTCGAAGGAGATACCGAAGACGGATAAATCGTCCATGAATACTTCCATGCTATCCTCGATCAGTTCATGAAATATGGCTGTCATACAGCGTTGAAAGGTTGCTGGGGTGTTGCATAATCCAAATGACATTCGTTTGTATGCGAAGGTTCTATATGGGCAGGTGAACGTGGTTTTCTCGTGATCTTATAGAGCGATAAGGATCTGGAAATACCCTGAGAACCCGTCTAGAAAGCAGTAGTATTCATGCCCAGCTAGGCGTTCAAGCATTTGATCGATAAATGGGAGTGGAAGGTGATCTTTCTGAGTCGCGTTATTCAGTTTACGATAGTCGATGCATACGCGCCATCTGGTGACCATCCTTTGTGGGATGAGTTCGTTCTTTTCATTTTTTACTACGGCCATTCCTCCTTTCTTTGGGACAACTTGGACACGACTCACCCAAGGATTATCGGAGATGGGGTAGATTAATCTGGCGTCAAGGAGCCTTATGACTTCCTTCTTTACCACCTCCTTGATGTTTAGATTCACCCGTCTTTGAGGTTGGACACTCGGTTTGAACTCGTCTTCCATGAGAATTTTGTGAGTGCAGAAGGATTAGTCGATCCCTTTTATATCCGCAATACTCCAGGAGATTGCCCCTTTATGGTTTTTTAGAACTTCGAGAAGCCTGGTTTTTTCGACGGTAGATAACGCGGAGGAGATGACTACTGGGAGTTGGTTGTTTTCCTGGAGGAAAGCGTATTCAAGGTGTTCAAGTAATTCCTTCAACTCTAGTTCAGGTGGTTTGATGCTTGAGGGTTTCAACTGATTTTCCAGGGCTTTCCACTCGAGTGGCTCGACCGGCTCTGCCCTAGGGTAGAAAGAGACCGCTTGTACTTCGTTAGAATCTCCTTCTTCTGCTTTAGTCCATTTTCCATCATGATCGATCGTGTCAACCCATTGTTCTCAGACAATCTTTTCGGTGTGATCGGCGCAGTACAGATAATCATCACGGGAGTGTTTGGATTTTATGGATTTCCCAATGTTGAAGGTGACGGTTTCATTTCCTACTCTCAGACTTAGCTTTCTTTCGTGAACGTCAATTACAGCCCGTGTTGTAGCGAGGAAGGGTCGTCCTAAAATGATCAGGATCAACTCGTCTTCGTCCATTTCCAAAACTATGAAATCGATCGAAAAGATGAACTTGTTCACCTTTACCAAGAGATTCTCGCAGACCCCGATGAGGTATTTGATGGATCGATCAGCCAGCTGAATACTAATTCTGGTTAGCTTTAGTTTAGAAATTCCTACTCGTCGGAAAAGAGAATGTGGCATAAGATTGATACTTGCCCCTAAATCAGCTAGGGCGTTCTTTACTACCAAGGGTCCGATAAGACATGGTAGTCTGAAACTCCTTGGGTCTCCTTCCTTTTGGGGTAAGCTTCTTTGGATGATAGCAGAACATTCCTCACTAAGCTTGACTGAGGAGGCCGCTTTTTCGAGTTTTTCCTTATGTGAAAGGAGGTCTTTTAGGACCTTGGCCCCTTTGGCATGTGAATCATAGCTTCTAGGAATGGTAGATTGATATGATTTTTTTTGAAGATGGAGAGAAGTCGCTCATTGGCGTCATCCTTTTTCTGCTTCTTTACTCTGGATGGAAAAGGCAGATTCGACGACTTGGATGGTTGATAAAAAATAAATGATCGGGGGCTTCTTCATTCGGCGTAGCGCTTGATTATGCACCCTCGGGTCCTTCTCTTTCAGTTGTCCCTTCAGCGTGGTTGGTAGGTGTCGATTGCAATAGAGTTGGGAAAGGGGGGTCTCGAGTGCTGATCTAGTTGTTATAGCAAAAGTTGGTGCCTCTGGTTCCGGAAATTTTCTTTCCCTGATTGTGGATAGGATTTGGGAGAATTGTTCGTGCATCTCCTTACGATGCTGGTCAAGCATCTCTCTTACCCCTTTCATGTGGAATTTCTTCTCAAGCATGAAATTAGCGAGTTCGTCTTCAAACTTATTCCTAACCACCCATTCAGGACCATTCTCTCCTTTTTCTTTACGTTTGTTGTTTCCACGGTATATCGTTGTTCTAATAAAACCTCAGAAGGGAAGGATCATTATAGATGTCCCCCCCCCCCCAGACAAGCATACCTGCTCAGTTGGTTTTTTTTTGCTGCACTCATCGGCCTCATGGGCCCCTCTGCAGAAATCGCAGATAAGAAAAGGGTTTTTTAACCCAATCTCTCGAGTAGGCATTTCGAGGTGGAAATTTGTTTTGAAGGCATATTTTAGAGACGTCCGCCTTGAATGTTATAGGTTGTATCGCTTCCGAAATAGAAGAAACGTTCATAGATGGTAACGGGTCGTCCCACAAATCGTTTTGGTATTGGACGTATTCGATTCCACCACTCTTCTTCGGTGAGAGAGTTGAAACGGAATTGGGTGAATTGATCGAGTTTCATACGGTTATCCAGAGATATGTTATCGTGAAAGATTTGTACCAGAAGCCATTTTTGTATTCCATGATGGGGACCAGATTGATCAAGTTCTGTGAAGCGGAATCCATCGCCTTTAATGGGTAACAACCCGAGTTTTCAGGTCAACATTTAATCCCGAGCCTATTGATAAATATTATTCTACTTAAATGATTATAGTCGTTATGCTATATATATAAGGTTGATATGAAATTCCATTTATATGGGTAATTATCAAGTCTGTGATTGAGTTTTCAGTTAAATTTATGCGTCTTAGTAAAGTCAGCAAAGATTGTAGTTGTCACTCCGAGAGCGTGATTATGTTATTTTTGTATTTTAAGGCGTTTCCCCGAGTTTTTGTAAAAAACGTGTTTAAAGGTAGTGTTTTACGAGATTTAACTTTTTATTAAACGTTTTAAAGAAAAATTACTGGGACGGAATAAAAATATTTACTAACGTGGTGTGACCCGAGTCTTTGGTTAATTTTATTAATAAAAGAAACACATTGTGGAATGCAAATGTTTTGGGCATGATTCTACTACATGCCCTAAACATGTTAGGGAGGATGCTCCTAAGGATCCTACAAGGGATTCTAAGTCTCCTTCTGTGGAGGAGAACGAAGATGGTTTTGTTCAAGTTAAAAGCCGAAAGAAGAAGAAGAATACTGGTCAAGGAAGTGGAATTAACCTCTCTAAATGTAATCCTAATTTCCAATATCGCCCGGTTTCTCAACCGGGAAAAGGAAAGGGTGAAACTTCTAAAGAAGCTATTGGCCATAAGAAAGGTTCGGTTAATGAAAATGGTAATGGTAATTCTTCTCATATAGATGATTTTGTCTGGAAAAAAAGGGTACTAACAATAGTGGAGGTGATTTGGACACTAAGGGACAAATGGATACTAATTCTTCTAATTATAAGGCGTATGACCCTTCTACCTCTAACTCTTTTGATGTTTTAAATAAAGTGTACACGGCTAACGAGCATACACAGTCTACGTGGAATGAAGATATTGAGTCCGATGATGAAGTGGATGAAGTTATATTTCCTGAAGGTAATAAGTGGGATGATCAATTTGATATTCGGCTTAAAGGTCGAGTTAGGAACTAAGTTTGTCCTGGTATGATTTTATTTGATATGTGGTGTTCATAAGATTGGTGTGTCAATCTTATGTTGTGTTTTGGTTTTTGCATCTTGGTGCGTTTCTTGTTTGCCTATGTAACGGGTTGGGTTGTAGGACTTCACCTACACCTTTTGTACTTAAACATTTTTTGGTGTAATATATTTTACCGGGGAAACCCTTTACCCAAAAAAAAAGAAACACATTGTGCTAATTTTGAAGGACTAGTAAGAAGGAAGGACCAAAAGTGCCAAAGTGTCAGTTTTTTTCTATACAAAGTCACCACACACACACTTATAAACTTTTTATCAAAAAATTTACTCTCCTTCCTCCTCGTCTCTTTGTACGACCGGTCACCCAACACCACCACCAAATCCGGTTGATTTTCGACATGCATTAAAATCCGTTTACATATTATTAATCCTTGTATCGATGCCTACATATCCCACTAATAAAATCCCACATGCATTAAGTTTTGAAGAAGTTTGATTTTGAGTTGGTTCTTGAAGATTTTGAGTATAAGGGGGTGTTTATAATTGCTAGATTAGTGTTGTAGTGAAGTGGGTTTGATCAAAAACTTTGGTTTGTTTGCTTTGGGGTTTCGTCCGATTTCAAACACCAAGGGGGAACCATATTTAATTTTTCTTATAGCATTGTGAGCATTCTAGTTATGTTTTTGTATTGTTAAATTGTTGATATTGCGTATTGTATGGTTATTGCTAGATGTTCAAGTGCGAGAAATTATTGAAAGCGTATTTGGTTATTAATCAAAGTTTGATGGTTTTGGTATGCTTAAATAGGATAGTTAAGCATGTTTTGATAGTCGGTTTATGTCAAAAGTGTCATTTTAATAGGTTTTGTGTTGACCAAGTTTGACCAGAAAGTTTGACCGCCTCGTAGCGAGTCGAGAAATTTTTGAAAGTTATTTTTGATAATGAAAGGTGATAGTGTTCGCCTTTAGCTACGTTTCGCTAGGTGGATCGTCACGTAACTTTTAATAATGAACCGAGTCAAGTTCGGTTATTTTTGGTGTAAAAGTCAATTACGAAATTTGACTTTTGAAAGTCAAACTTACGTATACTTTTGAATATGGTTTGTAATGAGCAATGGGTTTATAATGTTAGTTAATTGATGACGAAATATGAAGTTCGGATTATATTATCCTTACTTTCGGCAACTTTCTAAAAATAGAAAC
>BQNB010155740.1:0-10655 GCA_026074375.1 Tanacetum coccineum
TTGTGCTATTGACCCAATAATGTAACGCCTTCGGATATTCAACATTCCGCTGCATACTCAGATTTGAGGGTGTTACAACGGCCATGTTACCTTCATGGCTAGGAAACAAATAGTGGCTCGGGTCTCAAACTGAAGGGTTTAAAGCAAAGTCATATCAAAGTTCATTTCAAAGGGATCATAGCAAAGGTTCAATGTCAAAGGTTCAGATATCAAAGGTTCAAATATCAAAGGTAGCATAGCAGGGTTCAAATAGAACATAATGACAGATCATATAAGAGAACCAAAATAAAAGGCTCAGAGCAAATGTAGCAAATCACATAAGTAATCAAAGATAGAGAGGAATATGTCATGAGAAACCTTAACGATAAGGTCAGAATATCTGTACCTTATTCCGAAGCAAAGCAATAATCAAAGAAAACACCACAGGAATATCAAAATCACTCCCTCTTGACCGAACCTAAAGAAATGATGAATTCGAATTACAAACCATTCATTTAAGTTATACTTTCCATTTTTAGTAACTTTCCATTTTTAGTAACTTTCCATTTTTAGTAACTTTCCATTTTTAGTAATTAACCATTTTAAATCCAAAATAATATCAAAATGACATTTTATACCCCCCAACTTATTTTATACAGAATATATTAAATATAATAACATGTCTAAAACAGACCCCATAGTTTCAGAAATTACAAAACAAGTCCTTATACTTTAAATATCAATTCGGCAAATCAATTAAATCCACAAAACCCTAATTTGATTTTTCCAAACCACAAACACAATTATTTCCCAATCATTGGCATTAAATGCACCTGGAAAAATTATCAAAACCCTAACCCTAATTTTATTTCTTTCCTTTTTCCTTTAATTCGAAATCGGCAAACAATGATAAATCCCCAATAATTATTCGAATCCTTCCTAAATTTTTCCAACAATTTATCTGAGTTATATGTGATATGAACAACCTTAGAAAAATATAAAATCAATTGTACAAATATTATTTGTGCCGATTTCATAATTAGCTAAAAATTAGGGTTTCGAACATGATTTAATTTATAAAATCAATATAACATGCATGAATATTTTTCTCATGCATAGAACGAATTAATATGATGAAAATTGAGATACAAAAATACCTTTGATGATTCTTGATGATTTAATGAATTATTGAACCCGGTTGCTTAATTCGAACCCAAAACAAATACCACAATCGAACCAATCACTCCACAAACTTCCCACTATTTTTCCCACAATCCTTGACCTTCAAAACACCCAAGAAAAATCGTGCTTGCCTTGGAAAATTTTGTGCCGCCTCCTTTAGGTTTTTAGGGTTTTCGGAAGTTTGGTTTTAAGAAATTTACAAATGAAAAATGTAAAAGAGATATAATAAAAGGGATTATGCCGAGTTTTAGGGTCTTTCAATTAGACTAAAACTGATTTTTAACTTTGCATGAATATTTTGTATTTATCCTATTTTCATTTTATATTAATTGTATTATATAAATAAATAAATATACATATTTTCGGCATATATATTTATATACAATTATTAATTATTTTTCTTACATAACATAATGTATTTTAATCTTACAAAAATTTCATAATTGCCATATTTTGTATTTTCATAATTTCTATAATTAAAATGAAATTTATTTAAGCTTTTATGGATTTTCTTGAATTAGGGGTATTTTGGTAATTTTACACTTGTTGAGATTTTTAGGTTTTACAACTTCTTCCCCTCTAAAAAAAATTTCGTCCTCGAAAATTGAAATGAACCGGAATGAAAACGAAATGAGAACGAAACGAAAACATACCGAACTAGACAAAGAAATGAGGATAACTAGCTCGCATAGACTCTTCGGTCTCCCAGGTAGCCTCACGCTCTGGGTGATTCTTCCAAAGAATCTTCACAAAAGGAATAACTTTGTTTCTCATGACTCTCTCTTGACGATCCAGAATGGATTCAGGTTCCTCGGACAAAGACATATCAGGCTGAATCTGATCAAAAGGATAAGATGCGACATGCAATGGATGATAATGGTATCCCCTCAAAAGAGATACATGAAAGACATCGTGAACGTGCGATAACTGCGGAGGAAGCGCCAGACGATACGAAACCTCTCCAATACGTTCCAAAATCTCAAACGGACCCAGATCGGATTCGGCATCAAAGGGAAGATCATCATTTCTTGGTGGAAATGTGATATGAGCGAGTTCATCGGCGAACTCCTCAAGAAAATAGTCGCTAGTCTCAGAAATGTGGAGACTAGGTGAAGAAGAGGTGGTACTGCCACTTAAAGAATTATGAAAATGAGGGAGAAGAGATGAAGGATTACTATTTCCTGGGGGAAATGAATCACTTGCGAGATAAGCTTCAAATTCTTCCCAAATTAACTCACTTTCTTCGAGGGAGATAAGTGTGAGGGAAGAAGAAGAAGACTTGGTCTCGGGTTCTAAAATCGGAGTTGGATTGCCACTTGGATGATTATCATGATACGGAGGGAGATCTTTGGTTTTATCAAGATTTAGCAAGTTCTTAATAATGTCTTCCTCCGGATCAAAGATATCATCATTAACTTCCGGTGAAGTTAAGTTGGTATGAGAAGAGACAAGAGAAGTGGGATTGCCACTTGGATGATTTGTTGCAAACAAATCTTCACGAATTTCCTCATGTGAAACATTGTAGACATCAATCATGTTGATTGATTCTTGATGAGGTTCGTTTGAATAGCTTGAAGTGTCATTTCTCATGTTCAAGATTAGTCTTTCATTACCGTCACGGAGAATCATTTCTTCCCCATGAACGTCAATCAAAGCATGAGCGGTCCGTAAGAAAGGTCTTCCCAAGATGAGGGGGATACGTGGATCGCTCTCATAATCAACAATGACAAAATCAGCGGGGAATGTGAACTTTCCAACCGGAACAAAGACATCTCTTGCAATTCCTTTCGGAGTGCAAATATCACGGTTAGCAAGTTCAAGAGTCATTTGGGTGGGAATAAGCTTGGGTAATCCTAACTCTTTCCACACCGAGAGTGGCATCAAGTTGATGCTAGCACCTAGATCGGCTAGGGCTTTGCACTTGAGCTCACTAAAACCACACGGAATGAGAAATTTCCCAGGGTCACCTAGCTTCTCGGGAAGCTTCTTTAGGATAACCGCTGAGCAATTTTCACTAACGGGTGTATTTGCCAATTCTATAAGCTTCTCCTTATTGGAAAGGAGACTCTTAAGCATCTTTTGATATTTCAGGATAAGAATTAATGCATCGGCAAGAGTGATATTGATATGAAGCTGTTTAAACATTTGCCAAAATTTGTGAATTTGAACATCATCCTTTTCTTTTTGTTTCTCTTGGTTCATTCTAGACGGATAAGGGATATTCGGGTGACGAGGATCCCTTTGATGAATCACAAAATTTCTTTGTTTAGCTTTTTAGACTAGAGGAGGTGGGACCTTAATGGTAAACTCACCATGTTTCGGGTCCGTGAAAGTCTCCTCTACACGTTCATCCTCCTCCGGATTAATGAATGGATGAGGCATAGGAACGGAAGGTTCATCAAGAACAAGACCACTTCGAGTGGTAATGGCTTTTAATTCACCTTTTGGGTTAGCAACGGTGTTGCTAGGGAGAGATCCCGTACCCGAGGTAGAAGCGGTATTCATTTTGATAAAGTTACCTAGCATACTTTCAAGCCTTTGATTCGAAGTAGCCAAGTTGTTCATTTGAGTTTGCATTGAATTGATCTTGTTTTCATTAATCCTGATGTAGTTTGTTAATTCTTGCGGTAAAGCAACCGGAGGTTGGGTATTAGGGGCTTGATAATTTTGAACGATTTGATATTGGACTAGAACCCTGCGAAAAATGATTTCTACCCTGATTGTTACTTTTGGTTGTTTCTGATCGGTTTGATAAGGCTGAACCTGGTTATTTGTGATTTTTTGATTGTTCGGTTTGTTTTGATTCACAATTAACCCTCGGTGGTCCGAGTAATTGTTTGTCCAACGATAACTAAGCAGATTGCGGTTACCTTGAGGTTGGTAGGAAATACCACCTTGAGTTGTAGGCTCCCACAGCATATACGTTTGATTTGGCCAATGGTGGTCTGGACAATATTGTAAGAATGAGGGACCACCATAAGTCTCGCAACTCGTTTGGTTGTTTACTTGGTATTTAACTTGTGGTTTGTTTGAAGCCTCGTGTTAAGTTACTATCATTTCTTCCATTTGAAGCTTAAGGGACGCTATTTTGGGTTTAGAAGAGTGATAGAACTCGGATTGACTCTTCCGTTGAGCGGAAGTATCCCAATCATTTTGATGGGGCGGTATATTTTCGAGGAGTTCATAGCAATCTTCGAGGGAGCCTTTACATATAGGTCCGCCAGCAGCTGCATTGTTGGTGTTCGATGCCTTAGTGTTAGCCCGTTTCGTTATAGAAGGTATCTATTTGGTTCGGGTAACATGTTGTGGTTAGGACATCGATCAATTGAAATCTTATAACGTTCCCAAGCTTCGAACAACGACTCATCGGGTCTTTGACGGAAATTTGTAATATCATTTCTTAACTTGGTCACCATAGAGGGTGGGAAGTATTTTCTGAGAATATTTTTTGCATTTGGTCAAAAAGAGTTGATAGGAATTCTTTAGCGAAACAATCAAAACCATCGGCGTTACGATCTTTGCAAGGAGTAAAGGAAGAGATGTAGCACGAAGGGTCGTCATCGGGAGCCCCATTCTCTTTCATGACTTGGGGTGGACATGCAAAAAATTTGTCGAGATGCTTGTTGGTATCATCACCCGGTCCGCGAAATGGACACGAATTTTGAACTTGTTGAATCATGTCATTCTTAAGTCCAAAAGTCGTTGCTTGAATTGCAATAGGAGAAATTGGTCCACCTTGACCATCTAAAGATGGTTGGCACAACTCCTCCATAGTCCAGAGGTCAGGAACTAGTAAACCACCTCCTCTGGCGGGAGGTGGTCCGGCACCACCGACTCCATTAGCGGCCATGTCAAAAGGTTCTTCAAAATTAAAAGGTTCAACAACTACCGGTGGGGCTTGTTGTTGAGGACGGTTTTGATTTCAAGATTGGGAACGAGTGCGCATGCACTTAAAAAAGAAAATTTACACTAATTTTTTTTTTGTTTTTTTTTTCAACAATTTTTCACAATCTATTTTAATAACGGACAAGACACTTAAACCTCATAATCAACAAGCTTCACGGTAGCTCTTTAGAAGAATTAACTTTTAAAGGTGAGCCGTACGTCGCAAGTGATACAAAAGGAAAGTTTTAAATCTTTGGTTCGGAAACTTATTAATGGATAATACTTCAGTTGAAAGTATTATATGTTGGTGTTCTTTTACCAACTTGATGATTTTTATTGATAATTAAGGATATTTTTTTTATATTTTTGATTTTTCTTTATTTTTTTTGGTTTTTATATATATAAATATACTAATAAAAGAAAAGGAAAAATATTTTTGTATTTTTGTTTTTTTTATAAAGAAAATAACTCCACAAGGAAGGATCTTCAAAGCACTAATTGTCAAACTTCAAAACGACAAACGCTTTCACTCCTCCCCGGCAGCGGCGCCAAAAATTGATTTACGGATTTATTCACCCTTTTGTAAATATATAAATATAAATATAAATATATAACAAGGATCAAAATCCACAAAACCAATGAAACAGGAAGTAGTATATGATGTTCCCGGGTCGTAGTCCCAACGAGGAGTGAATTGGAAAGTCGAGAGTCGGTTTGATATTTGATGTTTGAATGAAAAAGATTTGGATTTGGTTTTTCTAATTAAAATGCAAAAACGATTAAGGAAATCCTAAAAAACGAAAGCTAAAATGATTTAAACCTAAAACGTAGACGGAAAAGTAAAAACGCGAGTTAAAGAAAACTAAATTATCAAAAACTAAACCCTAAATGATGTTTTAAAGTTTTAATAATCCTAAATTACTAAATTAAAAGAAATTTTAATTAAAATCCTAAATCGAGAATGTTTAAAGTTGAAAAACGAAGAAAACGAGAACGGGGATCGAATCCCGTTCTTTAAAAACTAAAATTTTACAAAAATGACCCTACGAAAGTTTTTTTATTTTTCCTAAGTGAAGAATGATAAAAGAAAATTTTGTAAAAAAGAATTATATTTTTTTGATTTTTATTTAATTTTTAATAATTAAAAAACAGTTTTAAAGAAAATAAATGAAAAAATAGAAAACGAAATGGGAAAAATCTCAAAAAAATTAAGTAAAGTAGCTAAAAGAAAGATGGATCTATGAAAAATAAGCTGGTGGTCCCTGCTTATCAAATAAGCCACGAAATAAGCCAAAAACAGCTTATGGGCTTATAGGCTTATGGGCTAAAAAAATGTATAAAGGATTAATTTTGCAAACAATAGCTGGATGAGCTATTGTAGCAAAGTGGTTAGTGTGTGTTTGTGGTGTGTCATGTGTCACAACGCGGAGGTCCAGGTTCGAGCTGCGGCTCTCTCTTTTTTATAAAAAACTTTTTTTCAAAACTTGTAAAACCACCTAAAAATAAGCCTAATTTAAAAAAAGCAATATTTTTTGAAACTTAGGAAAAGCCCTGAAAAAAAAAAAAATAAGCACAAAAGGGTGACAGTTTTACTTTTTTTACACCAAGTCTTCTTAATAAGCTGCTGTTAGCTAAGTAAGGGGCAAATAAGCTGAGCTAATTAAGGATAAGCAAAAACATATAGTTCTCTAATCCTAATAAGCCAATGCAACCAAAATAAACAAGGGAAAATAAGCAAAGAAAAGGGGCAACATAGGTTATTTACTCTAAGGGCTAAACTAGCTAACTGGTGGGCAAATTTTAAGCTCAATAAGCAAGGGGCAATCAAAGATAAGCTAAAACTATTAGCAACCTATACCTAATAAGCTACTATAAACAAGAAAAAGCCAAGTAAAACAGACAGATAAGCTTAAAATTCTCAAATAAGCTAAGGGCCAAAAATTGGTTTCAAACAGCCTAAGGGGCACCTTTGGGGCTTATTTCTAAGCACCTAGAGGGACCTTGAAGACAAGTAGCTTATAAGAGCTTGAGCAATCTAAGAAAGCAAAGAAGATGGAATTTGAAACAAAAAATAAGCAGACAAAAAGGCTAATGAGAAGTGGGTAACACACAAAGATTGGCAACTTTTCGGTTTTTTCTTTTTTTAAAGGACAACTAGACTCTTTGGCATAGCCTAATGAAATAAGCAAGCAAATAAGCTCAAAAATGAAAAAGAGGTTAAAACAGATTGAGTATGGCTTATAATAAGCTTATGCTCAAAAAACTAGACACTAAAAACTATTTTGACTACACTAAAAATGGATTTGAAAAATGCTATTTTAACTATGAAAGACACTTACCAAAAAAAAAGTTTTGACAGATTTGAGAGAACACAAAGAAGGCTAAAAGGAAATTTTTACTACTGAATTGTGACACTAAAAGGACACTAAAAATGACTCTTAAACACTTGTTTTGTAAGCCTAATCTAATAAGCTCTTAACAAACTGTTTGTCACCATAGTTGTAAAAGGGCTTTTAGAAAATGCTTAAACAGACCTTGAGACTTAAAAAGTTTTTAAAACAGATTGATATCAACCTAAAAAGGATTTTCAAAGTGGCCAAGGTGACCCAAAGGATTTTTTTTACACACTTTGACCCACTTTGGGGTGTTATGCCAAACACCCCTTAAGATTTTAGAAATCAAATTTAAAGCTGTTTTTAAAGGATTAAAGAAAAAGAATTTGAAGACAGATTATTACAAAGATTAGATAAGCAAAAATAAGCAAAACGCAATAAGAATTAAGCAGTTAAATAAGCACTTAAGATAAGAGCAATATCAAAGGCAAATATGGCAGTTGAGAGCAAAAACTTAAACAAAGGATATCAAAACATCAAATAAAAGAAAATAAGCAATAAAAGACATGATTAAGCAGGAAAAACAAGAAAATAAGCCAAAATAAGCAGTAATAAGCAGTTGCTACAGTAAATAAGCAAAAATGTAAATAAGGACTTACAATACCCTTTGCTCAAAACAAGGGTGATAAAAAGATTCTACAAGCTCTAGCTTGTATAAAACAAGCTAGTGAGAGTCCATAAGCCCATCCCTTTTTGGCTTATCATCCAAATATTAAGCTGTGGTATTTTGAGGGTAATTTCTTTCTTTTAAGATTTTCTTAACTGTTTATATTTCTAAGTAAAAAGCAGGTTATAAAATAGCTTAAATGAGAGCTTATATTAGCTTATGAAACATAAGTGAACACTTGAAGAGAATAAGAACTTAAAACAGATTTTAAGAAACTTTTAAATTTCATTAACTTGAAAACATTACAAGGAAAATTAAGAACTAAATTTGCTTGGAAAACTAACTAGGTGAAAACTAAGTTAAAAAAACTAGATATATATTCAAATGGCTTACAAGACATCCTATTTATACAAAAACGACTAAGTGCTTGCCCTCTCTTCAATCTTTGTCTTCTTCTAGTTGTGTTTCTTTGCTGAGACAGAAACACAAGTGTGTTTGTTGTGAGAGTGAAACCCTAAGCTCATCTTAGCCATCAAATTGCCTTTGTCCCCAAGTTCTTTCATCATACCCGTTGATGTATTTGTCCCATTCCGTGTCCAATAAGCATTTGTGGGATTGCCAACGTGTCCTTGTTGGTTTGTGGGTGTGGGGTGAGTAGGAAGGTGACATTTTTGGCTTGGGGTGAACAGTGGTAGAGGAGGGGGAACAGGGAAGCGTGAATAGTGGAGTTTGGTTTGGGCGGGAAAAATTGTTATAACAGGTGTGTGTTGTCAGGGTTGAAGGTTTGGGGATAAGGCAACTTTGGTCCCTCAATGTTATAAAAGGGATTGCAAGTTAAGTCCTTAGTGGTGTTATAAGTTTGGGGGTTAGCCAGAATTAGCCCCCACGGGTTATAAGGGTTATATCATGCATGGTCCTTTTGTTATATAACTTTAGGGGTTTGGCAGAAATGGCCCCCTAAAGTTATATATGGCATCTTTACAACTTCAGTCCTTGTATCTTTTATCCTTGTTATACAACTTTAGGTTTTGGCAAATTTGGTCCCTAAAGTTGTATTTTCTTTGACTTGACGACCTCTTGGCTTTGACTTTGTCGGGGTTGACTTTGACTTTTGTTGACTTTGGCTTTGATTTGACTTTGTCTTTTCACGCTTTTCCATTCCGTGCTTGATTTTTTCTGTTTTTTGCTTTGTTTTTCGTCCTTTTGTCGGATATCCATTCCCTGCACAATATAAATGAAAACATACAAATACAATGTATTTTTGGTAAGTTTTTGGTCATTTCCGTCCGATTTTAAAGGTCAAAGGTATGTGTAATTAAGCACATACCACTTATCTTATTTTACTGATTTGAATAGATTAAATGAACAATTGAGCTCAATCACAAGCTTAGAGACTTGCGAGAGCTTAAGATGAGCTTATGACAAGCTTATGAAACAGTACCAAAAGCATTTGAGATATTTAAAAAACTTATAAGTGAAAACAATTTATGAAAACTAAATTGAGGATTTTATTAATACTTAAAAACAGTTACAATACTAGATAAAAGGAAATTACAAGAGCTTTTGAAAATAAAACATTACATCTAAACTAAAAATACAAAAGAGCTTTTTAACTAAAAGTTGCAGAAAAAAAGAAGATATTTTTGAGTGAGTGAGGAGCTCGAATTTATAGCCACCATGGAAGCTTCTTGGTCCAAATTCAGTTACACGCCCCCAATCATTTTGTCCTTTTATCATCTCTCAATCATTGGATGCCTATTTCCCATCGTTGGATTAGATTTTGTGACACGGATTGCCAACGTGGCAATCCGTGTTTGTGACACCTTTGTGCTTCTTCTGAGTGTACTTCAAGTATAAAAAATCCATCCTTGAGTGTTACTTAGCATCCAACGTGGCATTCCCTTTGTGGGTTTCCACCAATGAGAGGGCTTGGGTGACGTTTTATCCTTCCAACAAGTACCTTATCCCTTGAATTACCCATCCATACTGTCAATTTAACTTTGCCCCTTGATTTGAGCTTGAGGTAAAACCTTGAAGACGATGAATAGTAACAACAGACACCGCACTTTTTTTTTCTTTTATAAAAAAATGTTTGACTTTTGGGCCGGGTATTGGGATTGGGCTTGGACTTGATTTGTATTATAAGAAAATAACGGGTGTTAACTCTTTTAGTTATAAGAGTTAACACCGTTAGGTTTTTAGGGATTATTTTTGTAATTTTGGAATTAATGAGGGACTGATTTGGAAATATTTGGAGTTTTGTCTTTTTGTGGTTTGACTTAAATTGACCAAAGGTTGACTTGAGTTGACCATTCTTGACTTTTGATAGTTTTCTCCTGGCTCTTTGCGTGCTCTTCCGTTCCCGTGTCCGTGTTTGTCCGGTTTTGACCGTTTTTTTGTGATTTTTGCAAAATCCGTACCTACACAATCACAAAGAAAAAACAAGCAATATTCAAGCATTTTAAGCATAATTTTGTCTTTTTAGGGTTTATTTTGATATAAAACGGATATGTGTTTTCACACATATCAGACACATAAGTTTTACAATCCCCTAGGCAGTGTACCTAATCATTGTAGTGTAGTATAGGCAAGACTCGGAGGTTGTTATC
>BQNB010155741.1:0-15355 GCA_026074375.1 Tanacetum coccineum
TATCATGAAACGTTATCTTTTGATTTTTTTATTTTGAAACAGCATATGTGCTTAACTGTCAATTGTATGTATAGTATATTAGTATTAGTCCTTTTTATATGCCATTTAAACTGTTGTTACACCCCATTATCCGCCACAATGTTTTAGTCTTATAATTATGTTGCTTTTTTCTTCTTATCAGAGTATATCGGCCTCTTTTTATGGTCATAAAATGAGGTGTGATTCTCGCGATGTCTGGATTAACGCTAGTGGGAGAAGTCTATACATTTCTGTTAAAGTTCATATTGATAAAAGACTCCCCACTAACAACAACCCCAATTCTACAGCATCGGCTAGGTTTAGCCACAAGTCACAACAATTATCTAAATGCTTCTAGTTAAATGGTGCAGAAGTGAGAACGAAGTTTCCTAAACTCTGATGATTGTATATAATCCATCTAAGTGCTTGTAAGCGTAGAGAGATGGAAAATATTTAGACATGACGCAAACTATATTGATGGTCATCTTACCCTATTCAGAAGGGTAAAAGTCGAAAAATACCCACGAACTTTCAAAAATGTCCCGACATCACCAACGAACTAAATTTCATCCTACCGACACCAACGAACTTTCAAATATTGTTCTAATATCACCCATATCATAAATTTTGACTGACACCGTGGCAGTTACCTTCCACGCTGGATCAGTTTTTTTTATTTTTTTAAATTAATTAAACAAAGTCAATGTTTCTTTTTTTCTCTATAAGATTCGCATCATTCATATCTTCCACCATGCTATTCATATCTTTTTTTCATTACTTTTTTTCTCTACTGATAAGATGTCAATAATATTAGGTGGAGATTAAGAGGGCCGAGCCAAAACGAGCTGGCGGTGATTTCTCATATGACAACCGGTCACGTCGTGGTGGTGGTTCCAAGTCCTATGGTGGTAGCTTTGGTAGGGGTTTAGGTGGGTATGGAGGTAGTGGCTATGGTGGAAAAGGAGACAAAGGATATGATGACTATGGGGGTAATTATGCTGGTGGTTATGGAGGTGGATCTGCGGCTTACTATGGTGGATACGAGTATGCCATGTATGGTAGTGCTGGATATGAAGGTGTTGGGTACGCTGGTTATAGTGGGTCTACTAGCTATGGTGGAGGTAGGGGTTTTGGAAGTGGTAGTGGTAGTGGAGCCGTTAGAGGTTATGGTGGCAAAGGATATGGTAGGGCAGTTGGAGGCACTAGTGGAGGTGCTGCTGCTGGTGGATATTGATATATGGATACGGGTATGACGATAGTAAAGGGTACGATAATGGTAGCAATGGTGGTGCCGGGAGTGGCAGCAGTGGTGGTGGAAGGTTTCATCCATATAGGAAGTGAGACTAGCTAGATGACATATCAAAGTTGGACTTTGAAGTTTTCCGTTGTGCGTTGCAATGACTATAAGGAGGAGAAAGAGGCTTTGTTGAAACTTTTCTTGCGTCTGTATTAAATGGACGACTTTCCGCATCCATTAGGCTAAGCAATTGCATTGCGGGTATGGCTTCATTCGAATATGAAGAATCAAACGAACGCATATGCTTTGGATTCAGATCTGTAGATTCTAAATTGCCGCTGATGTGGTTTATATTGTGGAGCATGTTAAGGGTTTGGTTGAGGCGATGTGGAGTTTGGTGAGTGATGAGGGTGTGGTGTTGTTATGGTATCAGGTTTAGTGCGTTGATGTGTAACACCCCCAAATTCTAGTATGCAGCGAAATGGTAACAATGAGGTGCTACGTCAAAGTACAACAATCAAGATATAGGAAACGACCTTAAATGGACGTTTTAAGATAAGATTTCATTCGATGCCATATCAAAATATCAGAGTTCATACATTAGGTCCCATATGTTTTAAAAGTCATAAACATTTCCACATACGTTTTTAATTAAACAAAAGTTTCACACTACCAAAAGTTGACATAAGTTTTTATAAGATAAAGTTGCATCGAATTTAAATAAACACATAAAATGATAACTGTAAAGACATAAAGGGTTTTAGATAACCTTATGGTGATGTATTGTAACACTCCCATTTTTACAATATAGCAGCGGAAGCTAATCTGGGGTATTACTTCATGGATACAACAATCATAATCACAGAAAACAACTTTAAAAGAGACGTTGTTGGAAAAATTTAGTTATCATTCATTATAATCAGAGTTTTTACAAAATGCAGCTCCCAAAATCTAAAACATTATGTTTGAATGATAACAGTTCAGCCATCTTCGAGCCCATGCCACTACGTGCCACAACTTGCTCAATTACCTGAGATAAGTTTGATAAACAGTTTGAATACAAGTCATAGTATAATAATTGTACAACACAATTATTATGAAAATGGTATGGTTAATAATTAGGACTTAGATGGCCACTGTGGTAAACTTAGCATAATAATCAGCAATAATCTGGATAGCATAAGATTTAAAATAACTTGTTGTCCTTCTAAAACAAGCATGTAATTTTCACCCCGTAAGAGTTTTAAACACAAGTAGATAGAAATGGGCTATGAACTCACCTCGAGTGAATGGTAATCAACAAGTATTCACAATAGAAAATGCGTCACGCTTACGATCGAATGCAACCTAATCCAATATAGTCCTAAGACTAGTCAAAGAAACACAATGAGAGAATTAAGGAGTCTTTGGTCAAGACTTGTGAAAGTCTTTAGGTTTTAATGACTTGGTTCCCTAAAATAGAAATCATCTCATGAAATTTAGGGAATGAATTGACTAGCTAATATCTTATTTGCAAAATGAAAGTATTACTTGCCTAGTATAAGTTGGACCTTAAACAAAATATTGATTATTTTTGTAAAGTGTATGTATTAGTTTATTTATTACATGGATAAAATCGGCTCAAGTGATGAATTAGTAAAGTTTTATAAAACTTTGAGCATTTGTTATAAACATAAGTATTTGTTGAAGCGTAGATTAATTTTGTTGGTTCCGGGTATGCTTAAACGTAATTTATCGCGAAACGTAAACAATTTACGTAACCAATAAAAAAAATAAAATATAAAAAAGTTGATTATTACTTTCGTAAAAATAATAAAATGATTTCTTGACGTAAACTTAAATTCGTTTGGTATCCGTTTACGCTCATTGTTGATTTTTAGTTTACGCGATTTAACTATATAATAAGAATTAAAGTAAACGCGTACGAGAAAAAAATAATAATTAGTAAAATAGATGACGTCGTAAATGACCTGAAAATACGAAATGTTACAGTCTCCTCCGGTTAGAAGAGCCTTGTCCTCAAGGCTCAGGTTGCACACCTGATGGAGGTACGGTTTCAGAGAAGAGATGCGGATATTTCTTCCGGAATTGGTCTTCATGTTCCCAGGTATACTCAGCTCCTTGCCGAGAGTTCCAACAAATGTTGACTAATGGGATTCTTCTTTGCTTTAGCTTTTTCACATCTCGTGCTACGATCTCAATAGGCTCTTCGACAAATCACAGATTTTCATCAATCTCGATCTCATCCAAAGGCACCTGAACATCTGGCTCAGCCAAACATTTCTTGAGGTTAGACACATGAAACGTGTCGTGAACACAGCTTAGTTCCTGGGGTAATTTCAGCCGATAAGCTACCGGTCCAACACACTCTACTATTTCAAACGGTCCCACATATCGTGGTGCCAGCTTTCCTTTCTTACCAAATCGACCACTTAATAACTTCCCACATCCCATGGAGATACCTTTATACTTTAGTATCACTCGTCTCCAACCTTGATTCAAGACTCACGCCTCTTATAATCTGCGAAGCTTTTCTGAGCGACCTTCCTTGCGTTTCAACCTTTCCTTAATCTGAAAAATCTTTATAGTCGTTTCTTGTACAAGTTCTGGTCCAATAAGCTGACTTTCTCCAACTTCGGTCCATATTACGGGGGATCTACATTTTCGCCCGTACAGAGCCTCGAATGGTGCGCATTTAACGCTCGTGTGGTAATTGTTATTATAAGAAAACTCAACCAATGGAAGATGAGTATCCCAACTGCCACCAAAATCCATAACACAAGCTCGAAGCATATCTTCCAGCGTCTGGATAGTACGCTCACTATGACCGTCAGTCTAAATGTGTAGTTTTGTACCCAACGCTTCCTGAAGAGCTTGCCATAAGTGTGACGTGAATCGACCATCACGGTCTAAAATGATTGACACCGGTACACCATGTCTTGCTACGATCTCATTGATATAAATTCTTGCTAGCTTCTCTGTTTTGTAATCTTCACGAATGGGTAAAAAGTGAGCCGACTTGGTCAATCTATCTACAATGACCCAAATCGCATCATACCCACCGCTGCTTCTAGGCAACTTTGTGACTAAGTCCATTGTTATCTTCTCCCATTTCCACTCACGAATTTTTGGTTGTTGAAGTAATCCTGAGGGTTTTTGATGTTCGGCTTTAATCTTAGAGCACGTAAGACACTTGCTAACGTACTCAGCAATGTCTCTCTTCATACCAGGCCACCAATACAAGTCTCTTAGATCATGATAAATCTTATCCGCACCCGGATGTATTGAATATCTAGAAGTATAAGCTTCATCCATGATCAGTTTCCTTACACCACCAACTGATGGAATCCAGATACGATCAAAGAGGTAAATTTCACCATCATCTCGTCGTTCAAAGTGTTTTTGTAATCCTCTTAGCCATTCAGCTGGAGCTTTGAGATCCTTGGAAGCTTCGCCATGTGCTTCCAAAATCTTAGTCTTAAGTCCAAAATGAATAGTAATACTCATAGCACGTACTCGCCTTGGCTTGAGCCTTTCTTTTCTACTCAAGGCATCTGCCACCACATTTACCTTGCCCGGGTGGTATTTGATCTCATATTTGTAGTCACTGAGCAGCTTGGTCCACCGCCTTTGGCGCATATTCAAATCTTTCTGGTCAAATATGTACTGGAGACTCTTGTGGTCAGTGTAGATAACACTTTTTATCCCATAAAGATAATGTCTCCAGATTTTAAGAGCGAACACCACTGCACCCAATTCCAGGTCATGGGTGGTATAATTTTTCTCATGCTTCTTCAACTGTCTTGACGCATATGCTACACTTTGCCCTGTTGCATCAGCACGCTTCCAAAACCTTGTTTTGATGCATCACAATAGACCACAAAGTCGTCTGGTCCATCGGGGAGTGCTAACACTGGAGCATTGCATAGCTTCTTCTTCAGAATGCGGAAAGCTTCATCTTGTTCATTGCCCCACACATATGTCTTATTCTTTTGAGTCAACAGGGTGAGGGGCTTTGCAATCTTAGAGAAATTCTCAATAAATCTCCGGTAATAACCCGCCAATCCTAAGAATGAACGGATTTCAGTTGACGATTCAGGAGTCTTCCAGTTCTTGAACGACTCAACCTTGCTAGGATCCTTGTAAAGATACCGTCACGGTTGACCACATGTCTTAGGAACTGGACTTCCTGTAACCAAAATTCGCACTTTGAAAATTTGGCATACAACTTCTCCTTCTTGAGTAAGTCTAGAATCGTCTTCAGGTGGACTTCATGTTCTTCTTCTGACTTTGAGTAGATTAAGATGTCGTCAATGAACACAATTACGAATTTGTCCAAATACGGTTTGCAGACGCGGTTCATTAAGTCCATAAAGATTGCTAGTGCGTTCGTCAGCCCAAATGGCATAACTGTGAACTCAAAATGCCCATATCGTGTTCTAAACGCGGGCTTCGGTATATCTTCTTATCGGACTCTCATAACTGATGATATCCCGAGCGAAGATCTATCTTTGAGAAACAACACGCACCTTGTAATTGATCAAACAAGTCGTCAATTCTGGGAAGAGGATAGCGGTTCTTTATAGTTAACTTATTTAATCCATGATCAATAACACATCTCATCGCAAACCATCTTTCTTCTTAAACAAAAAGCACGGGTGCTCCCCATGGTGAGTGACTAGGTCAAATGAAGCCCTTTTCTTGAAGCTTTTTTAGTTGGTTCGACAACTCTAGCATCTCTGACGGAGCTAATCGGTCTGGTGATTTAACATACTGGCAACGCATCTGAATCAGATCAATGCGGAATTCGATCTCTCGCACGGAGGTAATCCTAACAGATTTATCTAAAATACCTCAGGGAAAGTCTCGACAACCCAAATGTCATCAAGCTTCTTCATCCAGCCTTGATAAACACGCAAAGTGATCCAAAGATCCTTTTCCGGCTCGTCGCCTTGTACTTCAAGAACATCTCGTCTCTGCCATTCGGAAGAGGAATACTAACAATCTTTTCATAACAATCTATGACAGCTGGATGGTATGACAACCAATCCATACCAACAATGACATCAAAACTTCCTAGTCGGGTCGGGAGTAGGTCAATTTTGAACATGTGATTAAGCAAGACTAAGGTGCAACTACGTAAAACAGTGTTGGTACTAACCACCTTTCCATCTACTAACTCTACTTTATAACTAGTAATTAAGCGGTTAGGGCAATATCAATAAAAGGTGTAAATGCAGAAGATACAAAACTCTTCTCAGCACCAGAATCAAAGAGGATACAAGCGTAGTGATCATTAAGAAGAAACGTACCCGTGACCACATTTGGATTCTGCTATGGATTTTCAACCACCACGTAAGCTCTCGCACGAGCTCCCTCATTATGCTGGTTCCCTGCCTTAGGACACTTGTTCTTAAGATGTCCTTTCTCACCACACCCATAACATGTCGCATTCTGCAGGAAATCATTACATGCACCTGGAAGTATAGCTCTACAATCCTTCTCCAGATGACCAGTTCTTTGGCACTTCTGACACTTTGGAGGGCATCGCCCACTATGGTGAAAGTTGCAACGGTTGCACTTTGGTAGATTCCCAGCATAACCTCTATTCTCAGTTGGGGCTGCAGCATAGGCCCTGGCAGTTTCCTGCCTCCTGTTTTGTTGCTGGTGATAGTTGTTGTTTCGGTTGCGGTTTGTTGTTTGTTGTTGTTAATGTGGTTGTTATGGTTAATTGTTGTTGGTGTTTTCTTAAGGTCTCCCCCTTTCCTTTTATTGCTTCACATCACCAATTATGTAGCCCTACCCTAACTGCTTGTTCAAACTAACACCATTCACGGGCCATATTGATGGCAACATGTAGAGTTCAGGTTTGAAGAAGTATATTTCCTTTGATCTTTCAGGAAAACCCCACACAACATACTTTTCAATCTTCTACTTTTCAGTGTACCATTCAGGACACATCAAGGCCAGCTCATAGAAACGATTGTTGTATGCCTCGATGTCATCTCCTTTCAGAGTCAGAGTCCAGAGCTCTTGCTCCATAATTTGATTCAGTGCCAGGGCGTATTCCGTAGTCATCATCGTCCCTTAATTCATCCATGGAATATGGTTTAGCATTTACGACCCTAGGGTGGTGCGACAGTTCCTATTCCACCATGTTAACGCACGCCCCGAAAGTACTAGCACAAACAGAACTTTATCTCTTCAGCACACTGCAAGTTTCAAACACGTTTGGCTCAAACCTTTTCTATCCAACTATCCAAACGCCTAACTCAACACACACCCTCCGTTCCATTAAAAGTGTGAGGTTTTTCCATTCATAAAAGTCTTGTGCGAACAACCGTGCACATTCATAGTTCCTCCAGCATTCCCAGGGTTTCCTCCTGAACTTCCAGCACTATCTAGATTAGCCATTTGTTTACTACATGATTAGAGATCGTTGAATACCTATATTTGAAACTGTGAATTTTAGACATGATTGTTTTACTATGAACAAAAGTGTTTTCAACTGTATGCTATCCTGATTATTGCATGAATGCTATTGCCTAAGAGCCACGAACTCGGGTGCAAATCCCTTATAATTACGAATACTGGTGCAAATCCCTTATAATTATGAATACTGGTGCAAATCCCTTATAATTACGAACTCGGGTGCAATTCCCTAAGAATTACGAATACGGATTCGATGTCATGAGTTTAGTGCATTAATACTTGTTTTATATTTAGACTTGGTGAATCTGATTCCCTTGTCTATAATATATGTTTTTGGACTTCGAAATACGTACTTAGTTTGCTGTTACTTAAACCTTGTGGTCCACTTTTGAATACTTCTTGATTTACTAAATCACTACTTGGATTTCAGAAATAATACTTTCAAATGTTGTAACGCTACTTTTTTTACAGAAATATTTCTTAAATTATTTCAATACTGTTTTTTACTTAAACCTATGAATTCACCAACATTATTCTTGACGTTTTTACATGTATTTTCTCAGGTTATTATATTGCTAGCTGAGCAATGGGAGCATTCGAGTTGCGCGGATATCCAAACTTTAAGAACTCGTTTTTTCTCAAAAATCGATAACCGTTATCTTTGAATGAATAAATAAGTCATGTTTGAACTCTTGTAACTTTTGAAAAAGGAAATTATTGGGACCGGAATTTACTCTGATTTATTTAAATCGAATGTGACATTTGATTAAAACGTATCTTTTGAGGTCGTTTTCTGTAACTTGTTCTTTGTGCCCTGAAGTCGCACCCCAATGTTACTATTCCGCTGCAGTCCGATTTTGGGGGTGTGACATAAACTTCCTCATCAATTGTGCCATACAGAAAGGCACTCTTCACATCCATCTGATAAACTATGAATCCCATATAAGAAGCAAAGGCCAAAAAAATCCTGATGGCTTCAATCCTAGCCACAGGAGCAAAAACCTCATCATAGTCTATCCCTTCCTCTTGCCTATAACCTTGGGCAACTAATATTGCCTTGTTTCTAACTACTACACCTCTTTCATCCTTCTTATTCCTGTAAACCCATTTTGTCCTAATTGTCTTTTTTCCAGAAGGCAAATCAACTAAAATCCAAACCTTTTAAAGCTTGAACTGCAGCAGCTCTTCTTGCATAGCATCAACCTAACTTTCTTCTTCAAGAGCTTCAGATATCTTCTTAGGTTCAATTTGAGAAAGGAAGTAAGCAAACAAGCAGTGCTGGAAATCCTTATGATTATTTCTTCTCTGCTTTTGAACATAGCTCACAAGAGCATGTGCTAAACCTTTCTCCACTTTACTCCTTGTCTGAACTGCTGATTTTGGATCTCTAAGAATCTGAGAAGTAGGATGAATAGAGTGTATCCTAGATTTGGCAATAGGACTAACATCCACAAAGGTTTCCAAATTAGTGAAGTAAGTCACTACACCTTCATCATCATAAGAGGCACTTGTAAATAACCCATCCTTTGGAACCTCATGAATATCCTCAAGATCGGGAAACTGAGAATCATCTTGATTAGCAACACCCCCAAAATCGGACAGGCAGCGGAATAGTAGCATTGGGGTGCGACTTCAAAGTACAACAAACAAGATATAGGAAATGACCATAAATGGAAGTTTAAGACAAGATTTCATTCGATGCCATAGCAAAATATCAGAGTTTATACATTAGGTCCCATATGTTTTAAAAGTCATAAACATTTCAAGTACATATTTAATTAAACAAAAGCTTCATAATACCAAAAGATGACTTAAGTTTTTAAAGATAATAAAAGTTGCATAGACTTTAGATAAAACACAGAATCCGTCTTCATTGATATCCGCCACGGCTCCCCTCCAATCTTCATACCCTAGGACCTGAAATTACATGCTAAAAGTCAACACAAAGGTTGAGTGAAATCATAGGTTTATCGGTAAAAAGGGTGGACCACAAGATCGAAGTAATAGTAGACTCTGAAACACATTCAGTAGTCCAAAACGTTTATTATTGCACTAAGCTCATGACCCCGAAGCCTTAACTAGATTTGTGCCCCAATCAGAATATAGGATGCTTGCCAACAACCTAACACCTCTCAATGTTAAATGCACCTTGATCAAACTAGTGACCCAAGGAAAGGTGGGGATTGTCAGTCCCGATAGATCTATCCACAACACTCGCGCTTACTACAATAGCAATTAACGGTTTATGATAAATAGGGACTTCACGGCAATAAGGTAACTTAGCAATAATATTCAGGCAGTAATCTGGATAGCATACACTTTGTAAACACTTTGAAAACACTTAGAAAAACACTTGTGTCCAATAGTAAAACAAGCAATGTAATTCACCCCGTAGATTTTGTAAAACAATCACGTAGTAAAAAGGGGGCTATGAACTCACCTCGAGTGAATGGTAATCAACAAGTATTCACAATAGAAAATGCGTCACGCTTACGATCGAATGCAACCTAATCCAATATAGGTCGTATAAGTACTAAACACTTTGATTATTTATAGGTCGTATAGCTCATCATACTATCGTTCGGGCTATCATAATTAAGAGGTCATGTAGTGACGTATGAGGAGCTAGGACACTTTAAATCGTAAATCCAACAACTCGTCGATACGCCACCCCGAAGAGGCCTCATTATGAAACTCCCTAGTAATATAGTACTTTGATTAACTAATACCACATATAATTCTATATAGCTACATCACCATCTAATCGTTTTAGTGAAATCATATTTATAAAGTAAAAACGTTTATAAGTATACTTTAGTAAAACTGGCGTAACTTTCTCGTTTTAAGTCCGTTTCTTTCGTTTCTTACGTCCACGCCTTCGTATTAAGACGAGTTATCAAAATATAACATTTTCAAAATCTGAGTTTTCTGATGAATAGTGATTTTTACTGTTCATAACAGTTATATATTTATTTTTATAGATTTAGTTATCGTAAATCTCGTAAATGTCGTAACTTATTCGTTTTAACTCCGTTTTTAGCGATTCTTTCGAGCACGTCTTCGTATTTAAAAGTTTTATCGATTTATTGATGTTTTAAAAGTATAAGTTTCTGTGGTGAATAGTAACTTTTATAAAAATAGTTTTATAAAAGTATATATTTAACGTAAACTTGAAATCGTCGTATCTTTTTCGTTATAAATCGGTTTTTCGAGTTTCTTATCATTTTGGAATCGTCATGAGGCGTACTATCTTTTTAAAACATGGTAGGGCTGTTACCAAGGTCGAACCAAAACAGCCCCTTTATAATACTTATACATATCCATTTTTATAACTTGTTTTATATACCTTTTAACTTAATAATTTACCACAAGTTTTCCAAGACTTATTATATACTTGTCTTACATATAATAGAGTCCAAGATCCATATTGTGTCCATGAGTTCCAAAGTATCAAGTCCTTAACAAGGCTTAAAAACCTTAAACTTTCTTAAGTAACTTTAAATTACAAGTTTATACATATACATGTTTACACTTAACCAACATGTTACAATACTTATATATCCATTATTTCATGATATTATCAACCTCATAACATATGTAAAAATGTTCAAAACCATGATCACAAGTAGAAATATGTTTTACATGTTTAAAAGTATCCTAAATGGTGATATTGCTAAATAGAACATATAAACACATAAAATGATAACTGTAAAGACATAAAGGGTTTTAGATAACCTTATGGTGATGTAATATGATAACCAACACAATCCAAACCCTTGTTTAGATTGTAAACCCAAGCTTGCAAGATCTTGAAAACCCTAATTTCCAAGTAAACCCTAATTTTCCTTTTTCTTTGCTTAACTCTTGTAAAGGCTTAACCAAGCCTTAAATCTTTCTTGGTAGGTCTTAGATATGATGTAGGAATATGAGTAAGTGTTGTAAATAAAATTTTGTATGGATTTGGTGGTGGTTTGATGTTGGCCGTGGGTTTTAGAGAGACAAAGGGAGTATATGGTGAAGTTTTTCTTTGCAAATGAGAAGTGTGTGAGTTTACTTACTAGTGCAAGCCTTTTATAGTCCTAAGACTAGTCAAAGAAACACAATGAGAGAATTAAGGAGTCTTTGGTCAAGACTTGTGAAAGTCTTTAGGTTTTAATGACTTGGTTCCCTAAAATAGAAATCATCTCATGAAATTTAGGGAATGAATTGACTAGCTAATATCTTATTTGCAAAATGAAAGTATTACTTGCCTAGTATAAGTTGGTAACTTTAAACATATTGTATAATTTTGTAAAGTGTATGTATTGGTTTATTTATTTCATGGTAAATTCGGCTCAAGTGATGAATGTAGGTAAAGTTTTATAAAACTTTGAGCATTTGTTATAAACATAAGTATTTGTTAAAGCGTAGATTAATTTTGTTGGTTCCGGGTATGCTTAAACGTAGTTTATCGCGAAACGTAAACAATTTACATAACCAATAAAAAAAATAAAATATAAAAAGTTGATTATTACTTTTGTAAAAATAATATATTGCTCGCTTGACGAAAACTTTAATTCGTTTGGTGTCCGTTTACGCTAATTGATAATTTATAGCTTACGCGATTTAACTTAACTAATAAAATTAAAAGTAAACACGTACGAGAAAAAAATTTAGTGAAATATATGACGTCGTAAATGACCTGAAAATACAGAAATGTTACATGATGTGGATGTGAGGTTTTGGGAGGAGTGTGGGAAGGTTTTGGGAGGAGTGTGGGAAGGTGTTTAATTTTAGTTTTTTTTTGTGTTACTTGGTTAAAGAGTGTGAGTTTCATTTGTTTTTTTTATTTACTTTATGGTTGTTGATTGATTAGCAGGGAGAAAAAGGGGTTGAAGATGAGGGTAATTTAGTCATTTTAACTCAAGAAATTATAAGTAAAATCATAAGAAAAAAGAAGAAAAGGGTAATTTAGTCATTTTATGATATAACTAGTCAATCAACGTGAGCAAGAATTACATATGTGGCCTTTTTTAAAATACACGTGGATATAAAAAAATGACGTGGATAACTAGCCGGTCATCTTGGTAATATTGACACATAACAAACAAGTTTGTTGGTCTAGTCGGGACGAAATTTAGTTCGTTGGTCAAGTCGGGAAAATTTTGAAAGTTCGTGGGTATTTTTCGACTTTAACCCTATTCAGAAAGTACTTTAAACTCTTTTTTGACTTATTTTTTATTGAAAATAAAAGTTAAAAACTATAAAAGTTATAGTTAAACAACAGTTTAGCTACACTCACCAGTTTTGAACAAAAGTTATAGTCTTTTAATTTTTAAGGTTTCTATAGAGAGACTGAGGTGAGAATCTAAAGTTAAAAACTATAAAAATTATAGCTAAACAACAGTATCATTTTTTATTAGTTACATAACAATTGAACAAAATATAATACTCATATAGTAAAAGATTTAGCAACGAATCAATCAATATAAAAACACTTACCATTCATATTATCAACGAATCAATCATTCACGTGAATTTGGGATTTAGGTTTCTTTACCAGAGATGAAGGGGATGGTGTATAGTACGAATTTGATGTAGATTTGAAGGAGATGAAGGGGATGGTGGGTTGTTCAGATGTGATGTAGATTGAATTGAATTTATGAATTTTTGGGAATAGAATGTGACATTCTGAATGTGTGACGTGTTTAAAAAAAATTACATCTTTAGTTTTGATCTATGAAACAATAGCAATATAAACCATGTGTTTTCTTAAATTTTTGTAATGTGTGAGAAATTTAAACGTTTTTTAACAATTATTAACCCAAAAAGGAAATATTTAAGATTTTTACAATTTTATAAGTTTTTTAAAAAACATATTTAAATTTAAATTACTAAATACGGTATGATTTGATTTTTTTGAAATACAAAAGTCTCCACTTGAGGTTTTGCTTTACTAAGTAAAAAATATTAAATATTAATCAAATACGAGGCGTTCAAACCTGTGCGTTGCACCGGACTTGTTTTTTAAGAAAAATTGAACTTTTACTTTTGTGAAGCATCATATAACTTCATACATGTGTGCTGCTCATAGGGTGTGCGTAAGTGTTTAGGGCGTAATGTTGTTGTTTGGGTTTTATAAAATGTTTGTTAAGATTTTTAAAATAACTATACATCCAAACTGAATTCCAATTATCAATGCCATTTGTTCTTTTGTCATGATCTGATTAATTATAAAAAGAATCATAGCTCCGGTTATCAACTGACATAAATGATCTTGAATCCAAATCACGTTCATGGTTGCCATTAACGATAAAACAAAATATTGAACTTACCGACACACAAAATATAAACTGTAGTTAAAATGTTTGCATCCAAACACATAGAAATGAGTATATATTGCTAGAAAATACAATAATCAAATAATCTGCTTAAAACATAATCCAAACCACATAAAATATTTAAAAGGTTTTATTCATTAGAAATATACTTTTGGTGCCTTACACCTTTTGACCCATTTGAGTGAGTATCAGAAAATACATCCCCGTCTCTTTTGCATTCAATAATAGTGTGGCCCTGTTCCAATGTAGGCCATACATCAGTTTTCAATACTTGATGGGTGGTTCAGGTTATGCATATCCAATTATTTTTGTGTGAAATAAGAAGCTTTAAATAACGTTTGTCTGAGTATCTCGAAAAGCATTAGATATATTTATAAGCAACACCATACATCTTGCTTACTATGCATTTGTAATGCCTCAGGTCTAACACCGAATAATGTCCTAATTATTTTCTAAGTCATGTAATCAACTAAAAACAATGGCGAAATGAAGAATATGTGAATACCAATAACCTCCTGTAACAACCCCTTATAAGTAATCCCAAACAACCCCTTATATTTCCCTCGTAACAACATAACATGTCGTAAACTTAGAGATATATGTAACTGCATTTTCATCAAACACACCAAAACAAAGAATTCACAGTATACATGACTCAACCAATTACCTTTGCACAAGGAATGGTTAAAAGTTCACCAAAATAAAATATATATGTAGCCGGAAGTATGATTCCCGGGTCGTTTTGTCCCAACGAGGCTTAAATGGAAAATCGAATGACGGATTGATGATTGATGTTTGAATATGACAAAGGTATGATTGGTTTTTATTTCTACGAGTTAAATATGCCAAAACGATTAAATAAAACCTAAAAACGAAAGCTATATAACTTAAAACCTAAAACGGGCACGAAAAACGAGGGCTAAAAACCTAAATTTTGCAAATTAAACCCTAAAACAAATTTAAAAGCTAAAATAGATTCTAAATGACAAATAACGAAGTTTAAAAAAAACTAGACTAAAAACGGAGGTCGTTTGACCCAAAAACGAGTCAAGACAAGAACGGGGACAAATCCCGTTCTTTAGAAAATGAATTTTTGAAAAAATGACCCTACACAAAAACTAATAATTTTCCTAGAAACTATATGACAAAAGAAAATTTTAAAAAAAAAGTTTATATTTTTCTGATAATTATTTTATTTTTTATGAATTTTTTAAACTTTTAATGAAAATAAATTATAAAAAAATACTAAATGATTATGAAAAATTCTAAAAAATTTACACAAAATAGCTTAAGAGATGAGGATCCTAAGAAAAATAAGCTGGCTTGACCAGCTTATTAAATAAGCTGG
>BQNB010155742.1:0-12733 GCA_026074375.1 Tanacetum coccineum
TAATTAAAAGCGAATGCGTAAAACTCTAAAAATAAATAATAGAATTTATTAAAGTTGTAAATAACCTGAAAATGAGAAATGTTACACTTAAGATTAGGAGAATTTTCAAGAGTCGCGAAAGCTTTGTTAGTGGAAGGTTAAGATATGTTGACTACAGACTTATCCAGCGGACTGAATGATTTCATCATTCCGATACTCAGGTCAATATCATCTTATTTTGTATAATATATCTTGTACATTATTATAAATATGTAGTGTATCTTTAGGTGTTAAGTGTCATTGTATAAATTTTTATGAGTTTTTCATTAAACTTAAAATCTTTCAAAATTTTTATACTTGACACTCATACATACTCTCATAGATTGAGGGGGAGCATTTTCATGTTCCCTATTCGACTTGTGAATAATCAGCACATTTTCTCCCAGTTTTCTAACATATTTGAATCCATTGGTATTCAAAATATCAAAGGGTTTAAAATTTTTGATAAGGGGAGAAAATGTGATTTAAATATGAAAACTGATAAAAAATGTGATTTCATGGACTCATATGTAAACTCCATCCTCCTTGTGCTAAATATTTTTGTTTAATCGATGCACATGTTGAGGGGGAGCATTTCTAAAAAATTCAAAAACCATCGAGGTACTAAAAGCTTTGATATTTATATCACAAGTACCTGATTGAGTTTTTCAATTAGTTTTATGGCAAGGTGAACTATACCAAAAAGACCGACCATGTATTTAATTTTATCGAAGTTATAAGGTTGGTAAGGTTAGGAATTAGTTCCCATGATCCAACCAAAACTGGAGGGATCTACCCAGGGATAATCTACTAGTTAGTGTAGAAGTCCTTAGGTATGACATAAAAAGGGAGTAAAAGTAAGAATAAGGGAATAGTGCCGACTGAGATGGAGCTAGTACTGGAACAAACCCAATAAGGTACTAGTCATGAAGTCTCAATAAGCACTAAAGGGGTTGAAGAATGAAAAAGAATTATAAGGATAAAGGGTGAAAAGAAAGAAGCCCTCTATACACTTAGGCAGAAACCGGGTCAATATATCTGCTGTCAGAATTACAATGATGATTGCTGACATTAAAGAAAGCCGTCCTTGACCTAGTGATGCAATGCACAACCCTCCCTAGCCACTCAGAATCTCTAAAAAGATTTTTGTTTCATTTCTCACGGAGACTAAACACGTTATATATTGACTTTCTCACTCCGAGTTAGTCGATATTGAAAAGGTGGTAGTCCGCTCCAGCCTCCGATCATTAAAACTAAAACGCACAATTAAGTCTAGAGCCAAGAGATCATCAATTAATCTCATTAGGACACTATTCCATGTTTACTTGTCTTTTACACGATATGAAAACAAAGATTATTATAAAAGTCCTACACATTATCCTTGTGGTACTGCCAAAACATCTGAGTGATACTTAAGTATTCACAATGAAGATGAAAATCCTGCTTGAGCCAACATCAAACAAGCTCATGGTAGGTGACTTGTGAGATCCTTAATGGGTCAAACTTGTGACACTGGATATTGACTCGGTCTAGATCATGAATTGACGGTTGATGAATTTTGATAAATGCTTAACACTCTCGATGTGTCACAAAAACACTTTCTCAAATGACACGTCGATTGATTTTCAAATCAATTTTTCTCTTCAACCGGTAATATAGTAACTAACCGATTCACTCTTATCGTGTTGTCTGCTTTGAGACATTCCGATTAAGAGAACATGCAAGTTAGGTGATTCTGATGTTCATACATTAAAAGATCTGACACTTATTACTGGGAATTTCCTTATTAAGGAGATTCATTCTTACATTTTAAATCTACCTGATCAGCGAGGTCGGAACCTCACAGGATCTGGAGGTTAATCCAACCAAACTCGGGCAAATGACAAAGCCATATTCGTCCACAAACTTTATTGCTAACTATTTTATTACAGGTTCAAGTAAAGATGGAGATGGAGATACCTTGTTCCAGTGGAGTCTATTTCATAACCGCATGCTCATACTCGACCGATACATCTAATGACCTCATGAAAGCACAAGTATATGTTTCAAAGCTTTCGCAACTCTGATATCAAAATCCTCTCGAAGTGATCACGTATTAAAGTTTAAGGAACTTCAAGAACGATGAATAATCAAGCTTTCACCATCAAGAAAGGTATGAGCATGCCGGTCCAGATGTCACCAGCACAAGACGGCAAAAGACCAAAAGTTGATGATCAGAGATTAGATTTGGCTGATGATCTCAAAGAAGCTCAAGATCACATATCAAGTACAATCACAAGCCACAAGACAAAGATCACTACATCAATGTACAAGATTTCACATGAAGAATCAAAGACTACGAGCTGAACACAAGATCAAGATTGCTGAGCTTAAGTTAGTATTTTTTTGGGGTGACCTCCCTTAGGGGGAGATTGTTAGATATTAGAAAAAGACTCGGTCACCCTGTGTATTTTACCGATTATTGTAGCTCGTAGTTAATCGTTTAATGTATAACATTCGGTAATGGGCCGGGTATTAAACCCAACATGTAAGCCCACTACCAAGGCCATTAGGCCAGTTTTGTAAGCACTTATATAAGCCTCTTCCATGCCTTAGAAGAGGTGGTTAGTCATTTCAATATACAAGTTCCTCATTCTCTCTCTAGAAAGTTTTCTCTCCCACTTTCTCTCTCTAGACTTGGCTAATCCATCTATCTTCCATTTTGTTATGATTTCTAATATCATACACATTAAAAATCTAGTATTTATTCTCATTTATTTATTGTGAACAAGTTGCTGATTTGATTGATGTTGTATCAGATCATGGCAATTATATACATACATGTTATTCATCTTTGCAGGAGCATTGTGTTATTGGTATGTTTTGGGAGATCCTCAAGAACTTTTCCTTAGAAGATCCACATAAGTTTTTGAAGTAAGTTCGGCTTCTTTGACATGTGTATTTTGGTTTATTGATTCTTATTAAATTTGGTGCATAGCTTAATTATTGCATTACATGGTAACTAATACGGGTTAATAACTTAAGTTCAAGAACAAGTGAAAATATGTTTATAGTTATGGTTAAGTTGTGTGTTTTTGAGTTTGTTTTAGAATGTTTATTAATTAAATTTTTGAAACTTAGGTTGATTTAGTGAGAGGTCAGCTGCGACGAGCAATGGAAAGATATGGTAGGCCTCTAAATTTGGATAAGGAGGTTCGTCCTGTGGAAGAGACGGTTAACGTGAATAATCGAGAGGTGGAAATAAAGGTGGAAACTTTATTGAAGGAATATGTTTCTGAAGGGGATAATCAGAATGAAATGGGTTATCAAATGGAAAGTTCAAAGTCTTTATTGAAGATTACTGATGTTAACAGCGAAGGTAATTTAATGAACAAGACTACGAATGAAAGTAAGAAGTAAAATGTGCTTATGATTCCGGTTGATTTCCTTTGTCCTATTTCTTTAGAATTGATGCGCGATCCTGTTATCGTCTCCACGGTATGGGTTAGTAAAGATTTGTTTTTAAAAACTTAAAAATTATTTGTTTGGTTTTCTTTAGTGTTTTGTTTATAATTAACGAACTTTATGGTTTGTATTGCAGACTTATGTAAGATCATACACACAAGAGATAGATCGACGGTGGACACACAAAAGGCCCTTAAACTCAACAGAAACTAAAAAACGTTACTTTAAGACCTAACTATGTGTTAAGGAGTTTGATTGCACAATGGTGTATTAATCATAATGTTGAGCAGCTGATGTGTCGTTGTGTGGTGTATATTTTTATGATTCAAGTTTAAAATTTATATTTTGCCGACTTAACCTAAAACAACACATTAACCCGATCGATGGTAGATTCATGGTAAGTAGGGTGTCGAACACTTGAAGCGAGGTTAAATATCTTAATTTATTAATATTTTGGTCATCTAATCTAAGTTAATTCTAATCTAAGTCAAACCTATGCTAATCTTATGTTAGTTCTAATTCTAATTCTAACAGGTAAAAAGGGGTTTTCAGCCTGAGAGACTGGCACATGTTTGGTGGTGACTATAATCAATTCAAGACACTTTAACCTACACAAGCAAATTAACAAAAGATAAAAGGGCGGTCAAGACTTATAATAGAAAACTATATTAGCCATCATTAATCCGATTAGAAGTTGGTTTGTTTATTCAGTGCAATGATTACTTATCTCGAGGTGGCATATCATTTTTAAACTTAGGCGGGACTTCATCCTAAGACCTAGACACATTAATTCTGTCACAATTAAAGCATCCGCATAAAGCATCCTTATTTGCTGATTATAATCTATCTTATTGATTAAAGCAATGGTGATCTTGTTAAACCCTAGCTCATAGAGACTTTACCCACTTACTGCTTAATGGCAATTTATAGTCTAGTAGTCTACTTGTTCAACCATCCAATGGAATTAGAACGTTATTTGTTGAATTATCTAGGTTTACCTGCTAGTTACCTTGTTCAATAAACCAAAGGCAATATTCGATAACTAGTTAAGCTAGAAGCGTATCCTTAGCACGAATTTAGAAGGACAATACTTGTGATCCTTTGATTGTGGTTGTATAAATTACTATATGGAGAGCCATTCCAACAGCTAGATTACTTGGTCCGTATCACTAGATCCAGTTGAATGATAGGTCGCATACAAAAGCACGTAAACAAGTATAAATTGATAAACATAAACAAGAATACAACGATAAATTAAGCAATCGAGATATAAACAAAACCAAACATTTAGATCTTCATAATAATGGCTAATACCCGAAGGTATTGGCCTTCAAACATTATAATTAATACAAGAGTAATGACTTAGCCAAGGTAAACTAACCAAGTTAACGTATGAAACCAAAAACTAAACGATTACAAAAGTATAAGAAATTACACGTTGTCTCCTATGGATTGGAATTGTTGCGAGACCCCTTCTTCTCTTTTCTCCTATGAAAATTGACTTTTATGGTTTAGGTATCGAGAATATAATTTAGCACACTTAAAACTTATTTTTGAGTTTTCTATTTGTAAGGTCTAGAGTCGGTTTGATACGGCGTATCCAATGTCTTAAATACGGCGTATTAGGGTTTCTTGGAGTAGGGACCACGTTTAATATCTTCCAGAATATTCACATACTATATCTCCAATACGGCGTATTGGTCTTCTCTGGATACAGTGTATTGATCATGTTTCTATTGTGGTCTTTGGTGAGTGCAGGCACGGATACGCCGTATCTTCCTTGATGGATACGGCATATTGGTTGTCAGAATAGTAAATCTTCAAAATATCTTCGTTTAAGCTCCATAATGCGCGCCTTTTGTTAATATTCACCAAGTACTCCATAATTACTGCAATTTTTAAATACAAACAATTAAGTAACAATTCTTTGCAATAATTATACAAAATGGGTTAATTACATGGGATAAATGATGCTATAAAATAGACGTTATTTGATGTTATCAAATATCCCCCCACTTGAATCCTACTTGTCCTCAAGTAGCCTTAAGAAGTTTATAAAAATATATCCCTAAGGATATTTTCCGTTAAACCATTTATTTTATCTATTACAAGTACATAACCAAACACCTCACGAAATAGGAAGATGAAAACACTCAAATCACTCAACTAATCTATGTGGTAACATGTAACTAATTCGCTCAATTGCTCGGTCGTGATGAGTATTCTATCATAAGCTTGGCAAAGATACATATCTCCACCGCTAAAGCTAAGGAGTAACAAGTTTATAATGGTAAATATGGGTGTGTATGATAAGGCTTAAGGTTGATCATTTTTCAATATTTCACCAGAAGTACCACTCCAACAAGGCAGCTGAAGCCCACATACATGACCGTAACTATGGAATAGACATGTGTGTTTGATCACATCGTCATTCGAATTTAACCAATGGTTAGGATGAAGAATGATATAGGGTAGGGACCATCTAACTTTCACCAAAATTCATAAACCAAAAAGGCAGCTGAGACATGCATACATGGCTGTAACAACGAAATAGACATGCTTGCTCGTACACATCCTCATTCGCGTAAAACCAGCGGCTAGTCATTAGGAAAGAGAAGTAAATTGTTGTTAAATAAAAATTACGAAACAAATAGATTAAGTCTAAAATACAAGTTGCTAGACACTTTTTTCCCGGCAGTTACCAAGATAAAGACACGACTATTTATAACGTCTTGATCATAGATAAAAAACCAACAACCTAAGTTGGCATTCCCGTAACGGTCAACTTCCCAATCATCCCATACTTTACATACTTTACAAGGCAAGTGGCGATATCTTCCACTTTATACAATACTCTACATCGTCGATTTGTATCAACGAATAATCGATCCTTCGTGTAATTCCTTCGGTAGTTGCGAAACGATTATCTTCAAACTTTCCTTCTCTTTTTTTGTTGCGATTTTTCTAATTTTTTCAATTTTTTTTATTTTTTTATTTTTTTAACACTATACTACAAAACTTGGTGTATTTTCACCATCTTCACGATCATAATAATTTCGGATAATTTCTTCGATAATTCTTCGTTCTTCGGACGTACCATTAATTGCGATGGTAGTAAAACTACATGAGTTTTGACTATAATATACATTCCCATTTGCGATGTGCAAATTTCTTCCAACCGTACACAAGACTCGAGAAATACAAACTTTACACTTTAAGCAACTAGTAACTGTAAAATAAACTTAATCTGACAGGGTAGGCTAAGGTGTAAAGGTGTAACAAAACAATTAATTGGTGTAGTTCCTAAAGGATTGGCTCTACGGGTTGTTCTAGGGGTATCTTACTCTTAAAATGAGAGTAAACAAAGGGTTTATACGAGGGTTAACTAACCAGTGTAGTTAGTTAATAAGCAACATGTAAAGGTGTTTTGGGTGTAATCCTAAAATTTACCAATTTAAACAAGTTACTCCATCTAAATCTATACTACTTATCACTGCGGTCTCGAATAGATATACCAAGCCAATTTTTAAAGTCTACTACATCACTGGCACACTCATATTTTATGGAATTTGGGTAAACATTTAGAAACGAATAAGGTTAAATCCTTATAATATCTAACAAAGGTTATTGTGTGCGGGTTATGTATCAAGTAATTTCACAAAAGTATGCTTGAAATTTTTTTAAATTTGAGCATAATTTAAGCATTTTAGTGTGAAACATAGGAAAAGTAAACATTCTAATTTCGTCCCCCCACTTGAATTATACAACATCCTCGTTGTATAGATAAAACATTAAATACGGGAACTAAAAAAATTAGAATGAGAAACTCCCCTGATATTTGCTTGGTAGATTCTCCATGTTGAGTTTATTGAGCAAGATTGTGTGTTGAACAGCCGCCTTGAAGTTTCAAGACTCCAACACTTCAAGATCTCCAGATTTGTAAATTCTCCACCAATATTCGTCGATATTTCTTTCACGAAGTCCTGTATAAAATTATAGGAAAAACATGTGCATTCCTATCTTGGTACCTACGGTTAATTTAAACTAAACTAAACAAACTAAATATGGGTCAGTCTGGTGAATACGCCGTATCATGTGCATGAATACGCCGTATTGCCAGAACTGACAATAATGTTTTTAAAGTGCATAAAAAGTAAAGACTGATAACGTCCAGACAATCAATACGTCGTATGGTATGGAGCGGATACGCCGTATTGATGTCTGGGAAGACAGACTCGATAAAAATAAATAACATTTTGGGTTGTCTCCCGGGAAGCACTTTTGTTTTACAGCGAAGTCTTTAAGTTAGACTTTTCTTCAGCTTCTCTTTACGTTGTATCTTCTTCGAATTCCACCACTTCTTTATCTTCCATATCAATATGTCTCTCGTGGTACTTCTTTAACCTTTGTCCATTTACCTTGAAGCTGATTCTGTTTTTATCTATGATTTCCACGGTCCCATATGGATATACAGTTTTTACCACATTTGGACCGAACCACCTTGATTTGAGCTTACCCGGATGCATCTTGAATCTAGAGTTAAACAGTAATACCATGTCTCCTACTTTAAAATCTTTATCTCCTCGAAGCCTAGACTCATGCCATTTCTTAGTTCTTTCCTTGTAGATCCGGGTGTTCTCGTATTCACCATCTCTTAATTCCATCAATTCGTTAAGTTCCATGAAACGGTTTTTTGCTGTTGATGTGAGATCCATATTACATTGTTTTAACGCCCAATATGCTTTATGTTCGATCTCCACAGGCAAATGATAAGCTTTTCCATAAACCAATCTAAAGGGGGTGCATCCTGTGGGCGTTTTGTAGGCGGTTCTGAATGCCCATAATGCATCGTCCAGCTTTTCAGACCAATTCTTCAGATTATATCCAACTGATCTTTCCAGGATACGTTTAATAGCTTTATTGGTTACTTTAGTATGCCCATTAGTTTGAGGATGATATTCTGTTGATAATTTATGAGTTACTCCGTATTTTTGTAAGGCTTTTCCAACTGAGAGTTACAAAAATGTGTCTCTCGATCACTAATTAATGCTTTAGGAACTCTAAACCTTGCAAATAGCCTTCTTAAAAATTTGATCACAACGCGAGCATCGTTCGTAGGAAGTGCTTGAGCTTCAACCCATTTTGATACGTAATCAACCGCCACTAAGATGTATTTATTACCCTTCGAGTTGGGAAAGGGTCCCATAAATTCTAGCCCCCATACGTCAAATACATCACATACCTGAATAATGTTCTGAGGCATCTCACTTCTTGATGATATGTTTCCTGATCTCTGACATGCATCACATCTCATCACGTAATCTTTGGCATCCTGAAAGATACTCGGCTAGAAGAATCTAAATTCGTAAACTTTCCTTCCAGTTACCGACGCACTATGATGACCCCAGTTGGTCCAGAATGACAATGTGCCAAAATTTCAAAGATTTCATTTCCAGCAACACATCGCCTCATTATATAGTCCAGGCATAGCTTGAATGCGTACGGTTCATCCCAAAAGTAATTCTTCACTTGAGAGAAAAACCTTCTTCTTTTTTCAGCTGTCTAATCCGGAGGCACAGTTTTTCCAACGAGATAATTAACATAATCTGCATACCATGGTTCATCGTTATTAAGCTTGGTTTTCAATACCATAAGATGTTCGTCGAGAAATTCATCAGCGATTTCCTCTTCCGTGAATGTTCTCAAGTCTCGACAACTGATCCGCAGCTAAGTTTTTAGCCCCTCTTTTATCCTTAATCTCAATGTCAAACCCTTGAAGAAGCATAACCCACTATATGAGCCTTGGTTTGGAGTCCTGTTTACTAAACAAATACTTCAAAGCAGAGTGATCGATGTAGACAATAGTTTTTGATAAGACAAGATAGGGACGAAACTTATCGAAAGAGAAAACTACTGCGAGAAGTTCCATTTCAGTGATGGTGTAATGTTCTTGGGCATTATTCAGAGTTTTGCTAGCGTAATAGATTGGTTTGAATTTCCCATCTATTCTTTGTCCCAAAACGGCTCCGGAAGCAAAATCACTAGCGTCACACATCAATTCAAAGGGTATATTCCAATCAGGCGAAATTATGATAGGCGCGGTGGTTAATTTTTCTTTCAAAATATTAAACGCTTTTTTGAAATCATCAGAAAAATCAAATTTCGTGTCTTTCATCAGAAGTTTGGTCATTGGCTTAGAGATCATGGAAAAGTCTTTTATGAATCTTCGGTAAAATCCAGCATGTCCCAAAAAACTTCTAACTTCTTTTACGTTTGTTGGGTATGGCAACTTAGCTATCACATTGATTTTAGCTCTATCAACCTCAATTTCGGCGCCCGAAATTTTATGTCCTAAAACAATCCCTTCTTTTACCATAAAATGACATTTCTCCCAATTCAGCACTAGGTTGGTTTCTTCACATCTAGCAAGCATTCTATCTAAATTAGCTAGACAACAATCAAAAGAGTTACCGAATACCGAAATGTCGTCCATAAATACTTCCATAAAGTCTTCCACCATGTCGTGGAAAATTACTGTCATGCATCTTTGGAAGGTAGCTGGTGCGATAAGGCATCCTTCGGTAAGCAAAGGTCCCATAAGGACAGGTGAATGTTGTCTTTTCTAGATCCTTAGGTGCGATTTAAATTTGGAAGAATCCTAAAAATCCATCAAGAAAACAGTAATATTCATTCCGACATAAACGCTCTAACATCTGATCGATAAAGGGAAGAGGAAAGTGATCCTTTCGAGTTGCATCATTAAGTTTACGATAATCGATGCATACTCCATCCTGTAACCGTGCGAGAGGTGATTAATTCATTTGTTAACAATCAGAACCACATCATTCATCCTTTCTTGTGCACAATGTGAAATAGGGTAACCCTGAACTATCCGAGTAGTCTGGGTTAAAAAAGGGTCCGTAGTCAAGCAACTTAACACTTGTAATTACGCGACATCTAGCACTTTATAGAGATTTAAACATCTTTGGGGTTGAATGACTGGTTTGAAATCATCTTCCATTAGAATCTTGTGTGTGCAATATGATGGACTGATTCCCTTGATGTCTGACATTTTCCAAGCAATCGCTCCCTTCCGTTTCTCCAATACTTGTAAAAGCAAAGTTTTCTCTTTATCGGATAATTCAGATGAGATGATTATAGGAAAGGATTTGTCACCATGCAGGTAAGCGTATTCTAAGTGGTGAGGCAAGTCTTTCAACTAAGGTTTCTTCTCATCAATCTCGTTAGCACTAGTCGAATAAAGGTGTTCTCTTTCTACTTCAACAGGTTTTGTTGTTTCCTGCGCAACTGGATACGGCGTATTTATAGACGCGATACGCCGTATTGGTTTATCTGAATCAGAATCATTGTCAGTTTTATATTCAACCGATTCACAGCCTTCAAGGTCTGATTGATCAATTGATTTTTTCAGTCCTCTTGATAGGAACGAATCAGGTTCCTTATTTGCTAGTAATTTCTGAGCTTCTGCGTTGATCGTGTCATCCAAATCATCAATCTTGTAGCATTCATCATCTTTAGCGGACGGTCTTTTAATTGATTGGTCTACATCAAAGATTACTTCATCATCTCCTACCCTTAGCGTTATCTTTTTGTTGAATACGTCTATCATTGCTCGAGCGGTTGCCAAAAATGGTCTTCCTAAAATAATAGGAACTCTTGAGTCTTCGGGCATATCTAAGATAACGAAATGAAGGACGAATTTATCAACTTTTATGAGCACGTTTTCAATTATTCCTCTTGGGTATTAGATTGATCTATCTGCAAGTTCTAAGCTCAAACTTATGCTAGCCCCCAGATATGCTAAATCGTTGTTGATATGCAATTGGCCAATGTCACAAGGAATAGTAAAACTCCCTAGGTCTTTTTCTTTTGATGGAAGCTTGTTTAACAATACTGCTGAGCACCTTTCATTCATAGTTATCGTACAAGCTTCTTTGAGTCTGGCCTTATTTGTCAACAAACCTTTAAGAAATTTAGCATATTTTGGCATTTGGGCTAGGGCTTTGATGAAAGGTAGATTTATGTGGAGCTGCTTCAGGTTTTCTAAGAACTTTTTCTGTTGAGCTTCTTCTTTTCCTTCCTCAAGCTTCGAGGAAAGGGTATAGGTGGCATTTGGATCTTATCTGAAGGCTGGGCTTAAGGTTCACTGGTTTTTTAAGGTTGATCATTGGTGAGGACTTCATTTGATTCAACTGGCTCGTCGTAATTTACTGCTAGAGGTTATTCGGTATGAACGTTGGTGTCATTATTTTGAGCATCTTGAGTCGTAGTTTTTCCTCCTCTAATAGTTACTCCTTTAACATCACAATCTATTATTGGAGTATTATTGATTACATTTAACAATTCTTGTACCCTAAATTTGAGCTCAATTAACGAATAGTTTCTTTCTTTAAATAAAAGCTCGTTTGTTGATTGGAAGTCACAGATGAATGCCCTTATCTCTTCGTGTTTACGTTTTCCTTTATCAATGAACGTGTATAACATCTCCTTCATCGTTAACTTTCTTTGAGGATAGGTAAAATGATATGAACGAAGTCCGGATGCTGCTCCTGAAAAGTAAGACATGATTCAAAGTAAAGCAATTCAAGGAAAACAGACTTGCAAAAATATATTAAACTTTTTCCAATACGTCATATACAAATAATTTAATACGTCGTTTTGCTGATCAGAACGAATACGTTGTATTGGACACAAGGTTGGATACGCCGTATTCAATGGACGCCGTATCGAGTTATCGACCAAAACAGTGTATTAGAAAACAATTAAATTAAACAATTAAACAAGAAAGTTATTAAACTAAATTACACTAATCTAATTAACACTACTCCTAAGGGTTAGATCTAATGTTAAAAACCAAAATATAAAATAAAAAATCAATATTAAATTTCACTCCCTGAAAACGATGCCAAAAACTTGATGTGTTGTTGTGTGGTGTATATTTTTATGATTCAAGTTTTAAATTTATATTTTGCCAACTTGACTAAAAAGAACACTTTAACGGGCAGTGTACCCGGTCGGTGGCAGATTCGTGGTAAGTAGGGTGTCAAACATTTGAAGCGAGGTTAAATCTCTTAATTTATTAATATTTTGGTTATCTAATCTAAGTTAATTCTAATCTAAGTCAAACCTATGCTAATCCTATGTTAGTATTAATCCTAATTCTAACAAGAAAAAGGGGGGTTTCAGCCTGAGAGACTGGCACGGGTTTGGTGGTGACTATAATCAATTCAAGACACTTTAACCCACGCAA
>BQNB010155744.1:0-15355 GCA_026074375.1 Tanacetum coccineum
TACACGGGATTTTATAATTCTTGACAAAACCGGGAAAACAAGTGTTTGTTTCACGGGATTTTACAAGTCAAAGAAATAACCGTATAAAAAATTGAGTTTGTTAAGATTAAACTTAATTTATTTTCACTAGTTCGGTTTGACAAAAAATAAGCTAGTTCGGTCCAACTCGTTCGGTCCAGCTAGTTCGGTCCTACTCGTTCGGTCCAACTAGTTCGGTCCTGCTAGTTCGATTGTCAAAGTGCACCTAGTTCGGTCCTACTCGTTCGGTCCAAACTAGAAAGGAACTAGTTCGGTTGTCACTAGGAAGGAACTCGTTCGGTTCAAACTAGAAAGGAACTCGTTCGGTTGTCACTAGGAAGGAACTCGTTCGGTTCAAACTAGAAAGGAACTCGTTCGGTTGTCACTAGGAAGGAACTCGTTCGGTTCAAACTAGAATATGCTAGTTCGGCTGACTTGTTCGGCTTACTCGTTCGGTTTCCTTGTTCGGTCCAACTCGTTCGGTCCCAACTAATAGAAATCTCGTTCGGTTCTTCCTCGTTCGGTTCCAACAGTTACGAAACTCAAATTTTCAAAACTCAAAAAAACACGATTTTTAATGGTTTTTAGTAAAAATTCTTGTACAACTAGTGTTACTAACCCTATAGGAACAATAAAAATAAAAGCCAAAAAATTTGAATCACTAATTTGCTCTTTGTAAAGGTTTTTGAACACAAATCAAACACAAAAACTAAACACACCACTCCATGGCTACTCAAAGTCAGAAAGACTTTGTTTCAAAACTCACGGAGATACACTCATTTCTATTGACTTTCTCACTCCGAGTTAGTTGATATTGAAAAGGTGGCACTCAGCTCCAGCCTCCGATCACTAAAATCAAAGTGCACTATTGAGTCTAGAGCCAAAAGAGATCATCCATAAATCTCATTAGGACACTTGTCAAATTCTACTTACTAAGTCACACAATGTGAATTACAAGATACATTTTAAGAGTCTTTCGCATTATCCTTGTGATTTTGCCAGAACATCAAAGTGAATTCATTCACAATGAAGATGGAAATCCTGCTTGAGTCAACATCAAACAAGCTCATGGTAGGTAACTTGTGCGATTCTTTATGAATCAAACTTGTGACAACTGGAAAGAAACGATGGTGCGATTCTATAAGAATCAAACTTGTTCCAGGAAATGGATCAACGGTTGTTAATGAATTTTTGAAATGATAAACACTCTCGGTGTGTCACAAAAACAATTTTGTAAGTGATACACCGATTGATTTTCAAATCAATTTTCTATATCAATCGGTGAGATAGTAACTCACTGGTTCACTCTTATCGTGCTGTCTGCTTTGAGACGTTCCGATAATGAGAACATGCTGAGTACGATGAATCTAATACTTATGTGTTAGAAAGATTCAATACTTCAGCTGGAAATCCTGTCAAGAAGATTCTTCTTAAATTGAATCTATCTGATCACAGGTCGATCCTCACGGATCCGAAGGTTTCTCCAACCAATCCTGGGCGAATGACAAAGCCATATTCGTCTACCGCTTTATTGATAACTGTCTTATGCAGGCTATTTAAAATGGTGGTGGAGGTTCCTGATTCCAGCTGTCTCACAAGATCCATAACCACATGCTCATACCCGACCGACAAACATAAAGTCATCATGAAAGCTCAAGTACATGTTTCAAGACTTCCGCTACTCTGATACCACACATCTTTCTAGAAGTGTCGAAGTGTTAAAGTTAAAGAAATTTCAAGAAAGATGCAACATTAAAGCTTTTCAAGAATGGTATGAGCATGTCGGTCCAGAAGTCGCAAGTCCACAAGATGGCAAAGTTACAAGATGGCGTAGAGATTGTGCTTGGTTGATGATCTCAAGAGGGGGGATATGGCTCAAGATCACAATGTCCGTTGTCAGCATATGTGGGTACAGCTCCTCATCAAAATCAATGCTCAGCGCATCCAACCGTGCGTCCATCTCCGCGCACCGCTGCTCAACCTTTTCATCCTCAAGCCTCTTAAATTCTTCGAAAGCTGCCTTTATCCTTTCCTCACCGGCAACCTATGTGTTGGAAACACGAAAAGTGTCGGTCACTTCCAAAGTTGTAACAAGTCTTAGCTCATAGTTAGTATAAGGATTAGATTAGTAATCTAGTCCGGCCCAAGGCCCATGGGTGGCCCAACTCCAGCCCATAGGCCGGCCATGGTAGTATTTATACACCCTCTCCTAGTCTTGGAGAGGGTTGGTTGTTCATTTGTTTTTCACACATTCCATAATACATTCATCCATTCCATCCAAGTTTCTCTAACAATCCAACCCACATCTCACTTCTTGTTCTTGGTTGATTCATTAGATTACTAGTATTCTACACATTTCCTTTTCCAAAGTTGTAAGTCCATTAGACTTCTGAATGCTAGCGTCATTCTTACATCCAACAACAGTTGTTCCGCCCTCCTCATCAGCGTTACTATTTATAGGATTAATGTCCACCGAGAACACCTACAATATAAAATAAGAAATGCATAGACTCGTCAGTTTAGGATCAGTGCCTGCTATCTATAGTGTTGGGATTAAAAGTCTTCTTGATGCTGTTTGGATTACTGTTGCTCATGTTTATAGTTAATGCTGCTTGGTTGATTTAATGCTGTTAGTGAACTTCAAAGAAAAATATGCCAAGTGTTTACTACTGCTAGTACAAAGTTAGTACTGCTAGTGAATATATTAGTACTGCTCACGGTTAAGACTGCTCAAAGAAGTTAATGTTGTTGAAGAAGTTAATACTGCTAGTGTATAAGTTAGTACTGTTTGTTAGTTAGTACTGCTTAGTGTATAAGTTAGTGCTGTTAGTGTTAATTAGAAAATAAAATTGTTAACAACATAAAAAATGTCTTACATTTGGTGGTGTCAATTGAGTTGACATTGATTGGAACTGCCCCCCTTGTGCAGCCAACTGATTCTTCAGTTTAGTAACCATTCCCTCTGTTTGTGACATCTTGTTGGACAAATTCTGGATTCATAGTTTGTTGATCCCAAACCTAGATCGATTCCTTAGCTTGTAAGGGTTAAATTACCTTGGATAAATCCAAAATAACTTGTTGTAGAAACTTTGTGTGTATATTAAAGTGTATGCGGAATCTACACCTTAATACTCTAGAAGTAAAATCAATGAAACAGTAATCTTGAACAACAAAGATATAACCAAACGCTCCAATATTATTAGATTAATAATACGAGTACTCTTAACTTAGTACTGGGGTTACAAACCTTGAAGCTTTTCTTAATCGACTTTGACAACTATGAAAACTGATAATGATATGTTTGCCTGTTTTTGTGATATCTCAACTAATGCCCTAGAGCCTCTTTATAGAATTAAGGAGTTTTCAAGTCGGCTACCATAAATTCCTAAGATATCCAATCTTTTCTAACATAAACGTAAATCTTCTAAAAAATACATTAATGTATAACTTGTACATAAATACCTCAAAAACACTTATCTTCAATCACAACAACGTATTCTTGTTCTCTCACACGAAAAAAACCCCTTTTATCTCTTTAAATGTCGTCTTATATCCTCTTGACAATAAGAAGTCTTCAAACAGTTGTAATCTTTCCACCAGCAGCACTAATAAACATAAGCAGTAGTAACATTAGTACTAGCAGTACTAATATACACTAACAGTAGTAACTTGTACTAGCAGTCTTAACTTTTACTACTAGCAGCACTAACTACTTAGCTTATATTTTAGTCTTCAACACTGAGCAGTCTTAACTTCAACTAACAACAGTAACTTTTATGCTATCAATCTAAATTTATACTAACATAGTAACTATTAGTGGTAAATTATATACCAGTACCTAACCACTTACCATAATTTCCATAATGTACCTGAGCACAGTAACTCCTAAGAATCCATGAAGTCTTTTAAGACCAACAATCCTCCCCTAAACTTGATGTATCTCTCTGAATCTTCAAGTTTCTTCTTTCTTATAAAAAAGTCTTCATCAACACTCAGGAAGATGCATTCAACCTTTCATTTCCTTTTGTGATGCTTTAACCATAAGCTTCAGCAGTTGAAAACACCATCTCATTTTGATGATCAGTTTTGAATGTTGTCCTTGCTGAGCATATTGGAGATGGTAAAATGGTGTGGGGTACTCCTTTCACAACATCAAAATGTGAAAGACTAATCAAATCTTACAAAGTGAACTCCAGATGAATCAATCAATTTCCAAATAGTCACCCTGTATTCTTGCAATATTCTCCATATATCACTTTTTATGTCTAGTTTAAACATAACTTTCAAATCTCCTAACAATACTCTTTCAAATTCATTTTCTGGCCTTGTAACACCATATTTGCCTTTACTATCCTCCAAAGAGCTTCCAAGTCTTCTTTATCTATTCCTTGTAGCATCCTTATCATTGAAAGAGTATCTCTTGGAACATCCATCTGCTCTTTATCAACAGATAAGTACTAAACCTCCCCGTAGATATCTCAATCTTTTCTAAACATAAACGTAATCTTCTAAATAAATACATTATGTATATCTTGTACATAAATATCTCAACACTTATCTTCATACGTATTCTTGTTCTCCAAACAATCTTTATCTCTTTAATTCGTCTTTATCCTCTTGACAGTAGAAAGTCTTCAAACAGTTGTAATCTTTCCACCAACAGCATTGAGCAGCAGAAACTTCTAAGAATCCATGAAGTCTTTTAAGACCCAACAATCCTCCCCTAAACTTGATGTTCATTTTCTGAATCATCAAGTTTCTTCTTTAAAAGTCTTCATCACACTTTAGGAAGATGCATTCAAACCTTTCATTTTCCTTTTCGCTGCTTTACCATAAGCTTCAACAGTTGATAACACATCTCATTTTGATGATCAGTTTGAAGTTTCTTGTTGAGCATATTGGTGATGGTAATTGGTGTGAGGGGGTATCTCCTTTCAACCAACATAAAAATGTGAAGATTATCAAACCTTACAAAGTAAACTCCAGATGAATCAATCAGTTTCCAAATAGTCACTCTGTATCCTTGCAACATTCTCCATGTATCACTTTTTATGTCTGGTTCAAACATAACTTTCAAATCTCCATACAACAGTCTTTCAAATTCATTTTCAGGCCTTGTATCACCATACTTTTCCTTCACTATCCTCCAAAGAGTTTCCAAGTTTTCTCTATCTATACCTTGCATCATCCTTATCGTTGAAGAGTATCTCTTGGAACTTCCATTTGCTCTTATCAACTGATAATGTACCAACATCCCCTCTTTATGAAGCTTATAATCAATAATCACTAGTAATTTGGTAGCAAGTGATATAGCATCAATTCCTATATCTTCATCCTTTTTAATCACCAAAAGCTTCTTTAGCTCAACTTCATTATCATCAATAGACTTCACTCTGACTCTTGTTCTTCCTCTACTTTTGTTTCTTGAGGATTCTTTCTGCTGTTCTTTCCCTGCTCTTTTCCTTCCAAGCATCTTCTTTCTGCTACCTCTAGCTGTTTCCTCTCTACCTTCTTCCTTCTTTTCTTTGCTTTCCTGTACCTTAGAACCCATTGCTCACAAAGGATATTTACTCACTTATTTCTTATTAAACAACTTTGAATTTAATCAAAACTTTTTTCCTTTTAGTTGTTGTATGTATATCCACCCATGTGCTTAAGATAAGTAGACATTTGGAGTTACCTTTTGTGTCTTGGATGGAGGTATGTTCTCTTTTTTGTGCTTCCTGAGAGCAGCAAAATGCTTTCTTCTTTTCTCCATCAGTTCCATAAACAGTTTTGCTTTTTCCTCATCTGTCAATTCCTCTGTTTCCTTTGATTGGAGTCTCTCAGCCAGTAATCTATCAGCCTTCATCATAGCTTGTGTATTTTCCCATGACTCAATCAATGCTATGTTTGCTTCTTCTTCTTGTTTCCTTGCTAGCTTTTGCTCTTCTAATAATTCAGCATCCAACTTAGCTTGAATATCTCTTGCATTTGTTCATCAAGAGCATTTATCTTTTCTTTTCAAAGGAACTTCAGGCTCAGTTCATAATACTTTTCCTTTATCTTTAGAACATTAAAGGTTTGTCTCTTGTCGGAACTTGGAAACTCACTTGGCTCCTGTACAACCACCCCTCTATCCTTGGGTCTTGTAGTTGTTGTTGTTGTAGCAGCAGTAGTAACAACTTTAGGCTTAGATGCTTAATCTGTATAATGTCGGAGGCAAGAGTCAATTTTCCTCATTAGTTGTAGGAAAGCACCTATCATCACTAATTGCGTAGTATTGCTTCACCAAGCAATTACTATTATATAGCTTCTTACTCTGTTCATCTTTTCCATCAACTTTAGCTTCCACATGCATCACATCATCCTCCAAAACTCCAGAATCAAACATTAAATCATCATTTTGTCTTTCTTGAGTTTCATCAACCAAAGAAACATCAACATCAGCATCAATATCTTCAATACTCCTCCCCTGTTTGGATGCATCTTCAGGAGCACCCAAACTCTCCTGGTCTTCAGAGGACTCAACTCTCCTAGACATACCAACTTTGCTGAGTCTTTTCAAACCTATAGGTCTTGACATTTTCCTCCTTTCTAACCTCTGGATCCTCTTCTTCAAAGCAGCAATCTCCTTAGCTTGAGCATCCTTTGCTTTTTGTAAATCAAGAACCTGTGTTTGCAATTTGGTACATAAAATCATCAAATCAGTTAGTTGCATGCTATCCTCACCACTAGGTTGTGGATCATTGGAAGGTGTTGGTACACTTTCCTCATGCTCTGCCTCATCTTGAGGAACCTCTGCCTCATCTTGAGGAACCTCTGCCTCCTGTCTCTGAGCCTTCTTAGATGGTTTATCCTTCTTGGGTTGGGAAGATGAAGATGGTTGATCAATAATGTGTATTGGAGTGGAATCAGTTGGATGATCTGAATCCTCACCCATTTCTTCAACAGGTTGAACCATCATGGTATCAAATAAAGGTGTTATTCTCCCAGAGAAATCCTTTCCAGCTCTCTTTATATTGGCAAAAACTTTCTTTGTATGAAAGGGATTAACAAAAATCTTCTTGTGAGTTGACATATTACCCAGTTGTTGATTAATGAAAACTTGGAGAAAACGTGGATACAGCAAGAATTTGACTCCTCCATCTAAGTGTTTCACCATTGCATCAAAGATATACTTAGACAGATTAAACTTCTGATTAGTTGCCAAGCATATGATCAAAGAAGCCATAGAACTACTGAACTCATTCCATGCAGTGGATTTAGCACTTAAGCATTGAGTAATAGTATGAATGAAATACTTCCACTGTGGAGAGAAAAAGGCTTTATAAAAAGTAAGCTTTTGAGAAGGCTTTTCATACCCCATACGCGCCAATTCTTCAAAGATAGTAGCAGTTGGAAGACAATCAGTACCTTCTGCATCATCCAAGTGAAGATCTCTCCTTATGCTTGACTCCGTAACAATAACCCTCTTCTTATCAACTAGGGCTTGTAACTGTCGCACTCCATTAACTGTCTGTACCTTGGCAGTTGCCCAAAATTGTTCAATACAAGATGTGTAGATTACTGGATTGACTGTTAAAGCATATGAAACAGAACTTGCTTTCAGGAAATCGATTATCTCCGCAAACCCATCACTTTCTTTGGGTTTTTCCAAGAACGCGACCACATTGTGCGTTTCAGCAAACTTAGGGCTTGACATAATGATAAATATGATGATCAATGATGAAAATTGAATTAGGGTTTATGGTTAGAGAGTGTTTGAATAAGTGAAATCGAATAAAGAAGTAAATGAAACCCTTAATCGAAGTATTTATAGAATCACCCTCAACAGCAGAAACTTGAACTGGCAGTATTAACATACGCTTAACAGCAGAAACAAATACGGACAGTACTAATTTAAGCCTAACAACATTAACTTAAGCTTAGCAGCATTAAGTTGAAACTGAGCAGCAGTAAAAAGAATACTCTAGTAATCATTCAATTTTCATTCCAATAAGCAACTTTCATTATCAAATTTGATTCACACATACTCTCTTTCTGTTTTTACGCTCACAACATCTCTCAATTCTTTTTGCTCGCATAATCACTCCTTTCTATTTTTATGCACACATATTTCTTTTTGTTTTTAAGCTCGCATAATCATTAACTCTATCTTCAATAATTATGCAACAACATGCCTCCATTTATCACAAGCACACTAGAAAAGACTAGATAGACATGTGGGAATTCATGAGGATCCATATTTATGCATAACCCATGAATAAAAGTTAAACTCTGTGAACCAAGACCATTATCTATCTTCAAAAAGGTAAAGCATTCAACATCTTGTATTCAACATGCTTTACCTGCAAATGTTAGTTCATAGCCAAATATACAAACTCCAAAAACATTTTCTTCTTAACAGCATTAACTATAACTAACTGGTTTAATCAAACTTAGCAGTATTAATTGAGAAAACTAACAGTATTAATCCTTTACAAAACTTTTACAAAAACATAAAGAGACATAGACAGTTAAGGATTCAACATTCCAATACTTGAGACCAAGTATTGAAATCTGCCTGCATAAAAACCTTTTGTAAGAAGATCTGCAACATTTAAATCAGTATGAATTTTAACTATTTGTATTAACTTTTTAGTGTTGCAATCTCTTATAAAATGATGCCTAATCTCTATATGTTTTGTTTTAGATTGTTGAACAGGATTTTCAATAACGCAGATAATACTGTTATTGTTAATATTAATGACAGTGTTCATGAAATTGTACCCATAATCCAGTAATTGGTTTTGAATCCAGAGTACTTGTCCACAACAACTTGCAGCAGCCACATATTTTATAAGTTGAATTAGTTTTGAGGTTAATATTTAGGGTGATTGTGTGTTCTTGATGTTGATGAGGGGGTTTGGTTATGTTGTTTGATATTGTTACGTTGTTTTGTGATTTTTGGTAACTGTATTTGTGTGTTTTTGTCCAAATTATCTTGCATAATTGCTGTTTGGTCATTTGTGATGTGTAGGATAAGATAGATACAAAAATCACAATAAAACGGTCAAATAACCGGAAAAACACAAACAGCGGGAACAGATAGGAGTACACACAAGAGGCCGAATTTTGTTAGTAAAGAAAACCAAAAAAGGTCAAATATCAACCATGGTCACGGCAATGTCAACGTCACAAAAGACAAAAGACGCTTAAAAATAACCCAAAATAACCCCTAAATGTTACAACCATTGTTCACCAAATAGTCCTAAAAACCCTAACACACTGTTAGTACCAAAACAACGAATTGTTAATTGTCACTTTTACTAAAAATATCGAGCTTTTAAACCCAACCCAAGCCCAAATAACACCAACCCAATTTCCTTTTATCGACTCTCTCTCGGAGGCCCAAAGTCAACTCCTTTATACCCCCAGAGTATCACTGATAACGTAGTCAAATAAAAATCGTTATAGTAGAAAAAGGCCAGGAAGAGAATTTTCTATTATCACGTGTTCTTCGGCCAATTTACCCAGGATCTCAAAATTAACGCCTCAATTAAAAGAAATTTAACTCAATTCAGTGCGTGCGAGTCACCATAAGAGATTCCATTACTATGTACATAATCTCCTTCAAGCAAAACTCAACAAACTACTTTTGATTGGCTAGCTCATGTCAATGGAATTACAGTGTGGTGCGCTTCTAGAGCAAAAACAAGAGCACACAAGGAAGGGGAATATTACACTAAATTAGTGTAATAAAAGCACAGAAGGGCTAAAGATATAGATTTCCAGTCTTGTGCAAAGCCGTGTGACAAAAATTCCAATCAATCCCAGGGGACTAATGAATTGGAAGCGTCTAATGATTTGGCATTGATTGGAACGGCCAAGATCAAGTAAGATGAGGAGCGTGTGCATAAGTCTAGATCCTTCTCTTGCAGGCCTATAAATAGAAGGAAAAACCATCTCTCACTCACAAAAGATATCTAGTCCCTAGCTTATTTAGTTGTAGAATTTAAATTTAGCTATTTAAAAATGTAATTTTCTTATAAAGTCATTTAGCTTCTATTGTGAGTTTTCAAAATCAATGTAATTCCTTTTCATTAGCATGTAAGTCCCGTTTGTTTAATCAATAAATTCTTATATTTCAAAGTGGGGTCTTAATTATAAACTTAATGTTTTCATTTATATAACAATACCAAAAAAAAAACAAAAGCAAAAAAAGAGAAAAGAAAGAAAGAAAAAAAAAAGGAAAAAAAGAGAAGAAAAAAAAGAGATCAAGAAACAGACAAGGTTGCTACGATTAACCCTCTCTAATCAACTAAGGGACTTGGGGGTAACTGTCGTACTCCATTAACTGTCTGTACCTTGGCAGTTGCCCAAAATTATTCAATACAAGATGTGTAGATTACTGGATTGACTATTAAAGCATATGAAACAAAACTTGCTTTCAGGAAATTAATTATCTTTGTAAACCCATCACTTTCTTTGGGTTTTTCTAAGAACGCGACCACATTGTGCGTTTCAACAAACTTAGGGCTTAACATAATGATGAATTTAAGGATCAAAGATGAAAATTAAATTAGGGTTTATGGTTAGAGAGTGTTTGAATAAGTGAAATCGAATAAAGAAGTAAATGAAACCCTTAATCGAAGTATTTATAGAATCACCCTCAACAACAAAAACTTGAACTGGCAGCATTAACATATGCTTAACAACATAAACAAACACAGACAGTACTAATTTATGCCTAACAGCATTAACTTAAGCTTAGAAGCATTAATTAGAAACTGAGCAGGCATGATAAAAGAATACACCAGTAATCATTTCAATTTTCATTCCAAAAAAAAACTTTCATCATCACATATCACAGATTCTCCACATACTCCTTTCTGTTTTTTTATGCTCACAACATCTCTCAATTCTTTTTGCTAACATAATCACTCATTTATGTTTTTATGCACACATCTCTCTTTATATTTTTAAGCTCACAAAATCTCTCATTTCTTTTGGCTTACCAAGACACTCTTCTTGTTTTTATATGACAGTTGTGTATAAAATTTCGTCAATTCCAATGAGTTTTATACTATCCTCCCCACTTCTAAGTGTGTAATTTCTTAAGAGACGTGGATCAATGGACTGTTTAGATGTAATCTCAAACCTAGTTTGAGCATTCACATCATATATATATATATATATATATACACACACACACATATATATAGAATTGGAATCAAATAAGATCAAACTTAAAGTTGTAAAAATAAAAACCATTAAACAACCAATATGATTAGAACAAGTGGCAATTTATTTAAAACACAAAAAAATAAAAATGAAAATTAATAAAAAATTAATGTCCATAGGCGTAAGGGTATAATAAACATTTGCATCATCATTAGCATATTGAGTAACCTTAAATTGTCATTCTCTACACATCGTCTCTCTTCCTCTTAAAAGAAAAACACAGATTCAAGACCAATGCCACCAATTTGACTTTCCACTTTATAATTTATTCATTTCATTCCCATCACCAATGATGTGAAAAAACTAAAACCACCATATTTGGTTTTTCTTATATATATTTTTTTAATTTATCAGGGGAAATGATTTAGTTTATCAGATCCGACACCTTAAAGTCGACGTCGATGGTTTGCTTATGGCTTAAACGCAACCAGAATATGCATCAACAGATTGAACCGTCTTCGAAACCCAAACCGTTCCGGTAGGTGTTATTTGTTTCGATCGGGTAGGTATTTAGATTTGCTGATGTCGCTGGAGCTTTCCACGCCGCTGTTGTGCCGCTTCTACTGCCGGTACACCGGATACATCGTGGTATGTGTTGCATAAAACCACGATGCTAAGAACCACAATGTACCATGTAGCAAGTATGTGATGGTGGTGGGCTGGTGTCGCTGCTGTAGCAGCTATGTGATGCACAAAACAATGATGTATTCGATGTGCCAGAATCTACTACTATTCGATTTTGATGCGTGTATCAAGAACTAGTCGGGTTTGCATACAAGATTTGTTACTAAGTGTTTTTGTTTACAAGAATTAGTAATTTATTAAATGAGATTTGTTTGTTTTAAAGATTTGTTGTAGTAGTGCATCAGCTTTTTTTTAGATAAGCCTGAATTTTTTGAAAAGTCCTAAACAAAATTTGTACCAGTTGGGTTCTTGTGGAAAGGATGTAAATGTAGTTGGAATGTATCAGTTTATATGTGTATATGTTGGATTCTATTAGCTTTTGAAATATGTTATTTGTATAATATATCATGTTAGTGCAAATATTACGATATTTAATCTATACGATTGCTTTATGTTTTGGTGATGACAAATATGTGACTTGTAATACGTAACGTAAAGTGCGAAAGTTACTCATAATCACAAATCATCAATGCATACATGCATCAACATCTCTTAACGTCTCAAGTATGCATCAAGACGGACATTGGTTTACACCCGACGTAAATCACATAAGGTATGTACAAACAAGCATTAAACTTGTAGGATGATCACAGAAATAAGTTTTTGTCTTAAACTTTACATTTTTATAAGTGTAACAAAATAATTTTTTCGAAACTTAATTAAACAAATTATTTTTAAATTATAAAGAAATGTTTTATGTGGTAATTATTTCAAAATTTAAAATCTGGTTCTTTTCCCTCTGTGGAAAACTAGAAGGGGGGTTGAATAGTTTACCGCTTTTTAAATTTAAGTTTTATGTATGTTTGTAAAACTTAGATTCGACCTTTTTGTGAATTCAATGCTTGCACAATATGAACAATGTAAATATATGAAATGATAAAGTAAGACAAGAGATAAGAGTAAGAACAATCAAACCACAACGCGAGGATTTATAGTGGTTCGGTAACGAAGCACCTCTTCGCCCTACTCCACTCCCCGAGCACCAAACTCGAGAGTTTTCTTCACTATGTCAACAAACTCCCTTATGGCGGAGAAAACCGTACACAACGTTGCTTATATCAATTTACGACACTAAGCTAAATGTCGAGTTCTAATCTTAGCTAGAACCAATCTATCACAACACAACTTCACGACTTGTTCACGACTTCACAACTTCACGACTTCTTCACAACTTCACAACTTCTTCACAACTTCACGACTTCTTTAAAACTTCACGACTTCTTCACAACTTCACGACTTCACTTCACCACACTACTTATATCACAACTACCTAACACTACTTGGTAAGATCACAACGATCTAACTATACTTACAAAGATCACCAAGATCTAGCTACTACACACAACTACAAGATATACAATTGATTTACAAATATGTGATATGAATGCAACAAGATTGCTATGCACACTAAGGTGTAATACTTCTTCACTTGATGATGGAAGTATTCTTCTCTTGCACTTGAGGAATATAGCTTGGATCACTTGGAAACAAAGCTTTATGATTAAATGATCAAAGGATTTTAGAGAGGATAAGTGGGCTGTTTTGAGCAGAAAGAATGAGTGCAAAAGGTGAGAAAAATGTTGAGGAATAGTCCAGTATTTATAGGACAAGAAGGAGGAGCGGAGTCTATGGCCGGCCCCCTTAAATAGGGTGCCGACCCCCTTATAATTAAGGGGGCTGCCCATGTATTTAAAGGGCCGCCCTTTAAGACGCTCTTTGTTTATGTCCTATAAGGGGAGGTGTTTACTGGACCTTTTCTAGCCGTTTTAGGTTCGAAAATTTGAAATTCAAAAATGTTTATTTTGAATAAAACATTTCTTTTAAATGTAGAAAATGTTTTGTATGTTTATAAACATGTTTACAATCATTTTATAAAGTTTGAGGTTGATAAAATTTTCTTTGATCATAATCAAAGCATTTATTTATTCATACTTTAAGTGATGTAATTGTTGAAATGAGAATTTACTACTAAATACTTGTTTACGTTTAATTTTACGTTGAACGTTTTTATATTTTGTGATTATCAAAACGTAAAGATGTGAAAAAATATTATTAATATTTTTAGGCATTATATTTTATCAACAATCTCCCCCTTTTTGATGATTATAAAATTTAAACTCATTAAATGTAAAATTATTTTTAAACAAGTATTTAGTGAGTTTTATGTCATTTCTCCCCCTTTTTGTAGAATCAAAAAGGCATCGTCGAGGATTGCTAGTAAAATCGACAGAATAAATGCTCCCCCTTGATGTGTGCTCCCCCTCGTTCGAGGGCACCAAGGAATCGAGCTATGGTTTCTTGGCTACAAAATGGGTTAGAACAATACAAATATTTCTAACATGTAGCAAGGAAGAAAAATATGACATACAACCAACAATGATCATTCATTAAGATTAAAATAGTGTGTAAAACACACTCATGCATACATAAGAAAATAACATGCTGACATACATGAAATTTAAACTACAAAAAGTCCTATAACTAGTAGAGCTCTATAGGACTTGCTTGCAAAATGGTAGATGATCAATTATTTGAAAGACTAAACATAGAGTATGTTTAGTTTGGAGAGGATGGTGGAGGTAGTAGGATGATTATTGGTGGTTGTGAGAGCATATGTTCAATATATGAAAACATATATTGAAGTTCATCTCTCAATCCAAATATGAGAGTACGATTATGAATGCAACACAAGCATGAATCTCCATGTACCTCAAGAAGATTCCAAGGAATAGGATAACCAACAATTGGTGGTGAAGGTGATGGAGTATCAAATTGGACAGCAAGTGGGGTAATTGGGGAAAGGGTGAGAGTGATGTCCATTGATGCATTTTCATGAGTTAGAGGTGGTGGAGAAACTCTTGGAGGTGGTGGAGAAACTCTTGGAGGTGGTAGAGAAACTCTTGGAGGTGGTGATGTTGGTGGGTTCTGTTAGGAAAATATTGTAAACAGACTTAATACTGTTAGTATTAAAGTTAAGTCTGTTAGTTAGAGTTAGTACTGATAGACGAATAGTTAGTACTGTTAGTATAGAAGTTAAGTCTGGTAGAGCAAGTTAAGTCTGCTAGCATTAACTTAAGCCTGGCAGTATTAAAGTTAATACTGTTTGGTCAGACAGTTAAGTCTGGTTGTAATTATAGTAATAGTTATCAATTAGCGTTAATTTAGGAAGAGATAAGCATTATCTCTTAACGCGTTTAGGGTTCCTTAAGCCTATAAAAGGAACATAGAATAGTATTGTAAACACATCTTTGATTGAGTATTCACAATCAAATAGTAATAGTAATAGCAATTTTAGTATTTGTTCTTGTGTTCGTCTTGGTATAAGTATTGATATTCCGCGTCAATATTTATATTCACGATCATTGACTCTTATTGTAACGACCCAAACCCGCTCCGAAGAGTAGGCCGAAACGTCATAATCATGGTGTCATATCAAAGCATAATAAAG